>JALIZH010017670.1:0-13776 GCA_030522465.1 Rhipicephalus appendiculatus
CTATCGCCAAAACAGCCCGTTGCGTCAAAAACAAATGCATCTCAGTACCTTATTCACGGCTTCCGTCACGTGTATCTCGATATCTGTGCCACAGAATATTTTTCTGAGTATCTCTGCCCAGCCGTGGCACTCTAACAGTTTGTATGTGTAACATGCAAGTGGCGTGATTGACCTAGGACTGACTCGTACAGCGGGCAAAGCTACGGGGAAAGCCGCGTTCTAAAGGCATACCGATACAACATACGTACGTCGAAACCCTTATCTATCCACTAAGCAGTACGATACCGATCGCAGAAAGCTTTAGTTTGTCTACAGACTTCCTAACATTCGCGAATACCCGGTGTTGGGCCCGGTGGTTAGAGGAGCATCCCACCGCTGCCACCAGTAGTTGCGACTCGGGTCCGGCTGGTCTCGTCGTAGGTATCTGGCCCCGCCGCCGGTCCCCCTAGCCCATCTTGCAGAGAGGAGAGGCTTTCGAACGTGAGTGTTTACAAAAAAAAAAAAAAAAAAAAAAAAAAAAAAAAAAAAAAATAACGCGCAGTGAAGATGACACTCGGTGCCGTACGCATCAGAGTACCTGACAAATTCTGCTTGTCACTTCTAACAGTGGTTCATGAAAACAACAACATTCAACGTTTAATATCAACCCTTCAAAAACCGCTTTGGTTTTACGCTGAAACCTTCTTGAACAAAAGAACACGATTTCAAAATTTTCAAAACTAAAACAATCTTACAAAAAAAATCCTTTCCACAAACTCTGGGTCACATTCTCCGAAAAGCTAACAGCTGACCTCCATCCCTCTTAGTCGAGCGCGTGGTGGTCGTGTTCTCCGTCGCTTACGAGTTCGCCAGAGGCTACAATGACCGCGAGCTCCGCCGTCTCGCCTCATTCCTGATTTCGGCCGGCTTTCTTGCGAAAGGCGAAGAGGTTGCCAGGAGCGTAGGGGAAAGACTCGCCATTATCCTTTTGTTCATACTCCCGCTCGGGATTTAGGACCTGCAGCCTTTCTTCTCGGAAACCTTTGACATGGTTGTCTCCGAAAATCTTTCCCTTTCAACCGCACCTTCCGTCTTGGAGACGCGCGTTCCTTTCCCCCTCTCCTCTGTCGCCGATTGCGCCTTACCGCACACCTCAACGAACGTTTTCTCGAAGTGCCCGATAGGGAACCCAACCTCAAGTTTGCGCAGCGCCGTCAAACGCCCTACCGGAGAGAGGGGAAATGTCCGGTCGCTGGGACGGGTCGCGCTTGCTTGCTTTTCCCAGTGCGCGCGCGGAAACGTGTTGCTTTGGGCTTTTATCTAGCATTTTTCACGCTATGGGCGCCGCTCCTTCATCATCCTGGAAGCAGGCACGCACTCCTGCTGCATTGTGAGCCGAAAACGGCGCGTCAAGTTCCACCGTTTCCAATGCAAACATTGCGAGGAAAGCTAAGGCGTCAGGAGTGGATTATGGCAGTTCGGGGCACTAAGCGATGCTTTTACGGTCTTGTTACTTTGAAGAACTTTTTGTCGTACAAAGTATTACTAACTATTAACGGGGAGAAACGCGATGACCGGGTTCATTTGAAAGGCAAGTACTTTTGTGAACTGAAGCTACAGCAAACAGACAACCACTGCGTATTTCGAGATTGTGAGCTGGCTTTCCGAGTCAACCATTTGTAATGTGACAGCAGTGGAGTATGTAGCTTAATACACCACAGTTTAAATACCGTCCCGTGAGCACTACAAGTGTTTTTAGCTGACGGCGGTACATTTCCCGTCACCGCTCAATGTAAACAGATTTAAGCTGCGTGTTTGCACAGAGCGTTTATATTGGCCTTGCATTCAACAGACGGTGATTACTGAGCAGGCTGAGGTATTGCGCTGCCAGGATCGAGTTCGTGGGATCGATTCCCGCATACGGCAGCTGCATATCAATGGGAACGAGATGCAGTACCACCAGCGTACTTAGGTTTAGGTGCATGTTAAAAAAACCCAGGTGGCCAAAATTAATCCGAAGTCTCCCACCACGGTGTGCCTCGTAATGATATCGTGGTTTCGGCACGTAAAATATTATGCTGAAAAAAAAAAAAAAAAAAAAGCCGATGGAGGTGAAAATGCTTGAGGCCCGTGTACTTAGATTTATGTGCTCGTTAAAGAACCCCAGGTGGTCTAAATTTCCGGAGCCCTCCACTACGGCGTCTCTCATAATCATATCGTGGTTTTGGGACGTTAAACCCATGATATTATTATTATTATTGAAAAAAAAAACCGAGGCTGCAATAAAATGTTCGATGGTTTCGCGAAATCAGACGCGGTTATCAGGGGCAAATCACGGCGTAACCATAAACATGCGTGATCCCAGTGGATATTGTATAGTATGACGATGACCAAGTGAGCTGTCAAAACAACCGAAACGACATTCGAATCAGCGAACATGATGCGTGATCAGGCGTGGATATTATCCGAAATGAAACACGCCGCTGCAGGAAACATGCATGGTCGAAGTACGCATAACGGATTTTTTTTGCGCGCGCATCATTATACTGTCAAAGGGAGCTGTAAAAGACCCAAGTGTCATTAAACTTACGATACGACGTTGTTATCACCCGATCAATGGCGTAGTTAGGGGGGGGTGTTTCAAACCCCCCCCCCCCCCCCCCCCGAAATTTTTCAGTTTTGCTTGCGTATATATGCACGCACACATACAAGCGCACGCACGAACATACATAAAGTATGGTTGAACCCCCCCACCTGAAAAAAATTTCTGGCTACGCTACTGCACCCGATGCAAACCTCTGCAAAAGTGGGAACTGAACAGTGCGTGTTGCAATGCTGCCAGCGACTCAACAGGGCAGACTTAAATTTATGGTCTTCACACTGAGCGCATAATAAATTTGAAGCCGCGCGACAAACTTGGCATCCAAGCAATCGAAAGCCGAGCGCTACACAAACGCACGCGAAAGTATGGTGGTTTTCTGCTGACAGCAGACACGATTGCCACAATGATTGTGCGTTTTACCGGTAACATAAACAGAGAATTCGCGCAGTCTCCTCACTAATTATGTCACAGAAATGTGGTCCTTCACCATCCACACGCTCGTAGCGCTCGCTAAACAGCATCGCCCTTGACGACCTGCTAGGTTTCGCAAAAGTTGTCGATCAACCAACCGCTCCCCTCTGGTGAGATTCACACCGTAAAAATGCTTTTTTCCATCTCTGACATCTTTCTAAACCTTCGGAGCAAGCGACAAGTGAGGCTGCACGTGCAAGGTGAGCAGACGAAAGCGCGTGCAGGGCGCGTGAACGTGCTGACAAAGCGCAGTCGAAAGCCGGGAGCGGGGGAGACGAGCGACCGGTTTTTGCAAGAAAGGCGGCGAAAAGCGTGCGCCGCAGCGCCCCCTGGCCGAGGTTGGGAAGCCTATGGCCAACCCTTGTGGTTATCGCGCTGCGGTCGGCCACCTGTCTTGATCTTTCGCGACGCTGCACGTGTGCGCTTCTTCCTTTCTCGGCGACGCTTACGCACAACCTTTCCTTGGTCGCCAGGAACTTCCTTCTGGGCTGCGACATCGGCGGTCTTACTGCTCAGGTGTGCCTGTGCACCACCCTTTCTACAGTTATGGCCCTTTGAATTTTCTGCTCCTTGGCTCTGTCGGGCCGATTCATCGGCGCTAACCTTAACAAAGCCTAACGCTGGGCCCTTCTTGACGACAGAGTTGACCTCTTGGAGCTTCTCGTCCTTCCCGATTTCTAGGCAGTCATTGCCTTCTTTATCGGTTTCCGGCAGATCATGTACGAGCTGACGCACGAGGCACGGCTCTAACTCCCCACAAATTCCTTTAATGTTGCTGGGATTAGACTCTTCCTCGCAACGTGACCACCTACTAAACCCGCTCCTGATTGTACACCTGCGACAGCCTCGCACCGTACCTTTTTACACTCTGGGGCATTTCCTACACTATCTATAGGAAACTCTATTAACAGTCCCTGACCCTCTCTGGTACTACTGTTGGGTTTCAGTAGCGTCGCGTCCTCGCTACATTTAGGACTACCTTTGTGCTCTTCGATCTTGCCTTCCGAAAGGTCATTCCCCTGTTGGGGCGCGAGGGAAGTCTCCAGCTCATCAACCTGTTCAATGGCCCTATTAGGGCGGCTGGGACTAGCCTCGGTCCCACATGGAACGACTTTGGACTTGTTACAGTTCATATACCAGCCACGGTCTCGCTCTCTACATACACTACCTCTGTACCATCGCAGCATCGCGTACCTTCCTCGGGCGCGATTTCACTAGCAACGACCTGTCGCTCGCCTTTCTCCGCAGAAGGATCCGTGTGCATGTCGCACTCGTAGAGACGCGCACCTTTCCCGGGCGGTACCTCACAAACAGCGGCTTTCTCTGTGACTCTATTCTGCACCGTACTCGCCGCCTCATTGCACCTTTTGTGCGATACACACACTACACATAAACATGGCTGACGACGATTCTGATGCTGTTCCCAAATTTCACGATTCACCATTTTGATCTTTTCGTCTAATGCTCGCATTTCAGCCTCATGTCTACGTTGCTTTTTTTCCTCTCTGCGCTTCCATTCGGCTTCTGCCTTCTTTCTTTCGGCTTCTGCCTTTCTCTCGGTGTCCGCCTTTCTCGCGCTTTCCGCCTCTTCTCTCTCGCAAATTTCGTCGACAAATTCTGAGAGCTCGTCATCGTCCCACTCCAACGCGAGAATCGCCTCGATCAGCTGTGGCCTTGTTATGGGGTCCGGCAAATCTAGACCTAACTCCCTTGCAAGCAGACGCAACACACGCTTTCGCAGGGATTTCAAATACATGGCTGCTTCCAGTACCACTTTCTCTGTTCCACCAAGATTTTTGTCTTGAAACTAATTAACCTTGACGACAACGACAGCTCTAGATTGCTGCCTTGCCTCAAGTTACGTCTTAACTTAGTCTACAAGTAAAGTCCTGTCTTGCAACTAATTAACCTTGACAACAACGACAGTTAAGCTTCACAAAGCTTCTACACAGGTTTCTGCCTTGCCTCAAGTTAACTTAGTCTACAAATAAAGCTTCACAAAGCTACTTTACGGAATCCTGTCCTGTCACTGTTAACCTTACGCCACCGACAGAAAGAGCTTAACCAAGCTATCACACAGTTCTCTGCCCTGACGCAAGTTTCCCTGTTAACCCAATGACCGAGACAGCTACACTCTACCAGCTTTTACTGAACACATAGAGTAAATGCCTGGCAAAGTCCAACAGAAAAGTCGGCACTCACCCACCCTGCAGTCCTGCCTCCAGCGCCGTGCATCTCAGAAGTGTCGTTCGGTTGAGTCCCGGGGTCGATGAGCTCGCGTAATTTCAGAGGTGCCGTTCCGTTGAGTCCCGTGGTCGATGAGCTCGCGTCATCCCTCCGCTGCCGTCTAGTTGTTGGGCCCGGTGGTTAGAGGAGCTTCCCGCCGCTGCCACCAGTGGTTGCGACTCGGGTCCGGCGGGTCTCATCGTAGGTAGCTGGCCCCGCCGCCGGTCCCCTAGCACATCTTGCAGAGAGGAGAGGCTTTCGAACGAAAACGACAAACATTTATTTACATAATGAGAAGAGTAGGAGAGGAGTAAGTTACAAAATGTCTAGTGCTTTTATAGCGCCGCGTTGCCAACCCTGGGCACATTGTCCGCATCTTTAGCCAATACGGCTCTCGATGGTCTCGAAGGTCCACCCACGAGAGTGGGGAAAGACTTCCAGTAATGCACGTGGAGAGGGCACAGTCCTAAACGATGCCCAAATATGGTCACGACAACACAGCACCAAGGTTTTGCGCTGAACACAAAACTTTTGCACACGTTTGAAGATGTTGGCTTGGGCTGGTTCCAGGAATTCTTCCGGCCAGGGGGTAGAGTCTCTCTGTGCTCGTGTCCGAAGAATGTAATGGCCCGACAGGAATGTCTTCAACCAGGCCACTCCACGCAGCAGGTGCTACGGAGAGAGGGGTAGTGAAGGTTGCTCGTTTAATCCCTCGTCGTTTTGCCCCCCCCCCCCCCTAATTTCCCTGACTTCGTTCCTATGGTGCAGCGGCAGTCAGACCAGTCTCGCTGTCGCCCTAACAGCAAATACCTCAGTGGCCGCGACCTCGTGGCTTGCTTGAATGACCGTTCGCAGTTGAGGTCACAATGCCCTTCCCTGTCTCGTTGGTCTTCTTGGCGCAGAACCGGTCGGTTGACGCCCTTTGTTCACGGCAGGCAGGGAGGTAGCCGCGCTCGTCTCCTGCCCATCCTTGCTTGGAACGGGTCAATTAACTGTTTGTCGGGTTCGCAGCCGCCGAAGGAATTCGACGCCGATGGCGATCGTAACACCGGTTACCCGAACCGTTGACGGCGGCAGTAGCAGCGGAGCCGCTAGCGATATCGCGAGGCGTTTTGCTCAACTACAATATTTTTAGATGCGACGCATCTTATGCTCGGGGCTGTGTCCGTCTCTCCCACGTCCGGCGTCCCGCGTCCGGCGTCCTGCGTCCGGTCACTTTCATGAAGTAGGGAAGCACCCACTATGCGAACCAGAACACTGTAGTACAATACGGCCGTCAACCACCATTACAGTCACAAGAGTCATGGCCGAGAGCACAGAGTGGCCTCTCAGCAATGGCTAGGCAGGTGGCGGGTGGAAGCAAAGGATAACACGCACTACCGGTGGTGTCTGTCGCCCACCTTGACTCCATTCCTTGATCTTGCTTGCATGTGCTTACGGGGGGCTTTGTCTGTCCCTCCTTCCCACGTCCCGGGTTCCACACCCCCCTCTCTCTCCTCTCCTCCTGTCCCCTTTATCTCCTCTAGGAATCCTCTATTCTGCGTCCCGCACCCCCCAGCGCATGTGCGTCCCCTACCCCTCTCTATCCTCTGCTACGCTCCCCCCTTTCTCTCCTCTAGGAATCCTCTACTCTCCAGAGCGGCGCCCGCGTCCAATTGACACCATTGCTTGATCTTGCTTGCATGTGCTCGCGAGGGCTTTGTCCGTCCCTCCTTCCCGCGTCCCACACCCCCCGCAGCGCATGCGCGTCCCCTCTCCTACGGTCCCCCCCCCGTTCCCTCCTCTATGAATCCTCTACTCTACGGAGCGGCGCGCACGACAGGTGTTGCGACAGCTGCATACTCCGCTGGGGGGCGCCACGGTAGTTCCGCGGTATGAAAATGACGGAGCGCGCGCGCCTCATTCTCTCTCCTGTGCAGCGCCGCGATGAGCGCCCGAGCTGCTCCCGCGAAACGGGAGCGGCGACGTTTCTCCCGCTCAAGCCAGCCATCTCCCCGCTGCTTCGCATCCATACATGGTTCCCTTTAGCGGGATATAGGGAAGCTTTTTTTTGTTGTTTTTTCTGTCCCGTCACTCTTCTTGTAGAAAAAAATTATGAGAATACTGTGCGTTGATATTTATCTCACTGCCAATGACTTATACAGCGTCAGTAAGCCGGTAAGTCTCTGCAATGTTATGTTTATGAGTCTTCGGTTAGGCTCTACATCATCAGGGGTCGCTACCAGCATTGTCTATCTACAGGGCACGTCTCCGGTAACCCGGCAACAACTCGTGGTGTTCGCTGTTCACAAGGGGTTCCCACATGCTGACCTCGTTGCTTCTTGCTTTGATTTCCGATTTGGCACTGTCACGAACTTCAAAATTCAATCAAAATACTTTTTAGACTATATTTGTGGCTGATATTGTAGAAATGGAACCTCTGTGTTCCCATCCGTACCACGTAACATTACAACTGTGTTCGAATTTTTGTGTCACGACTCCTTAATGCTTGTGAATATTTGTTTAATATAAATTGTTGTTGAATTCTGAAGGGCTTTCAAAAAATTGTTGCCTTTTCAGAAGCTATTCGAACAGTAATCGATTGAAGTTTGTATTTCATTCCTTCTGATCACCGTTTGATTCTCAGTCAATTTGGTTCGAGAATCCCTATTTGGAAACCCCCCCACGATATTTAAGTATTAGTGAACATAGAACTACTTAGTGATTGCGCTCACATTGAGCCATTGTTTTAAACACAATGTACCATGGTCATTATGATAATTATCCTCATCGAGGCACGCTGGTGGCACACATGCAGCGCTTTTTCTGCTGTATATATACCTGTACTATACCATGAGCTGCCTTTAGCAACGTGTATGAATGCCCGAAATTGAAAAAGAAGTAGCGCACTGTATTTAGGTTCAAAAATCTCTTTATGTTACGGAGCAGGGGCAACCTATTCATATCGATTGCATAGATACGAAGCTATATTAGAACTCCTAGGATAACCTCACCTACCTGATGGTCAGAATCCAATGCGAATGACGAAGCCGCGAAATAGACAAAGAGCCACCTCGTGAAAAGGAGAATGGAGCTGTGTTGCGTTATGACATCGCGTGTTGCATGGATTAAAAATGTTTGCTATGCAAGCTGATGTGAAGGTGAACTGCTGTGCTCCTTTGAAACTGTATTGGCTTCGCAGTATGTCTCCACAAAGCACCAGCCTGCGCCGTAAACCATGAGAACGAGTACGTTGAATGCTTTACGAAATTCCCTTGTCTTGCTGTAGGAAGTACTTGGGACAAACAGAGCAATGCTTAATGACAGGCTGAAACATCATTAAAATAATTTTGGAAATGGCCGAGAGGGCCATCTCAGAATTCATTGGCCTTGAGTGAAAATTCTCACCGCGTTTTCATGCCGCCTGTGTGATCGTCAGGATTTCTGTCATTGGATTACACTAATGATTGAGGCAAAACTAATAATCGAAACATACCACTGTTTCGTGATTTCGGCACCAGTAGTAGTCCCATCTACTTTAGGATTTGGAGTTGATTTTCGAGAAGGAGAAACGCTGTATCGCAGCAGATTTGAGGCTAAAAAATTGCTCTGTGGATGACGTCTCGAGCAAAGAAAACAGAGTTTGGGACCACTCAGATTACCAGTCTAAGACTTTGGCGCTTATTTTTATTAGTGTACAAGCTGTACATGCTGCTGTAAAGTAAACAAGGAGGCAAGACCAACAATCAGAGAGCAGCCACCAGTCAGGCTCAGATGAAAGAATGTCACATGCTGGCATTACCGCACTATACAAGATGTTTATTGCCGTCGAGCATTCGTGACAATGGAGCACGGCTGATTATGTTTCCGCGAGTGACAAGTGTCAAAATGCCATTGTAAACAAGACGAACTTAAAGAGGCCGTCAAAAAAGTTTTATGGTATCTGTTTGATTTAGTGCAATGGAAAAGCTTAACGATAAGGGTGTCTAATGACATTATAGTAATACGGAAAACGCCGTGAAACATCTATAATCGTTTTTTTTTTCGATTACCGGGGCCTATTAAGTCGTATACGGACAACACATGGTAAATAGTGGGAGGTGAAATCCTCTTTCGGGACCTTAGAAGCGTGGAAATACGGGCTACTTCGCATACGTTCATTCTGACTGCGCAAAAAAGGACGGGACATAAATAAAGCAGCCAGGGCTCGGCAGTATCACGATACAAGAGTATCGCGACAGTATCTTAGATATACTTCTGAGCATCTGTATTTCTGTATGGAGATACATTCGCAAAATGTATCTGTATCTCAGTAGTGAAATACTTTTCAGGAGTATCGATTATATCCCAATAGTGTAGAGGACACGGGTATATCGTTACTTTGTTGTAGGTAATAAGCCGACTTGTTTCTTAGGGAGAAAGGAAGACGTTTGTGCTACGCCAAGCTAGGTCACGCGAGTGGTCGCCGGGACAGTAGGGGCGGCGAGGGGGTTCCGCACACGCGCAGAATGGCCCATGTGATAAAGCGCCTGACGTTGTCACGGCAGACTCGCAGAGGCAGTCATGCTCTGCCGACGAAAGTCGCAGTCTTTCAGGGAAGGTGGCGTACCCATCTTTTTCGGGCGGCGAGATATTTCGCGATTCTTGTGTTGAGGCAAATCCGACGTTGTCTGAATGACAACCTATTTGAGAAACTGCGGTTGCTCAAGTGCAGTTAACGCAACAACCACCTCAGCAATGCAGATTTTGTGTCGACAATAAATTTATGCTTTTTCTTGATTCATCGGCGTTTGTTAGTGATTCGAGCGATATGCAGGTCAATTAACACTGCAAATTTCGATGCGGAGATGCATTAATCACAATATTATCCTGAGCCTAATGATAGTCCTTGCGGGGCATCAATATTCCCGAAATCACACAAATATTCTAGTATTTGTATTGCTGTATATGTATCCCGGAATGCTTTTTTCATCGTTTCGCAAAAGTATTTCGGAAATATCCCGCTACGTCAGAGACAAATGTATCTCAGTATCTGTATTTTAGGCGTACAATATAGGCATTTCAATACCTGTATTCCGAGATACTTTTCTGAGTATCACTGCCGAGCCCTGAGAGCAGCTACAGGACCAGCGCTCAACCATAAACGCAAAATTTTTAACAGCGAAGCTCTTAAAGCTCGCAGCAAAACTTCCCTGCTCCGCAAAAAGCTATCGCAATCATGAACGGCTTTCTGCCGCAGAATTTCGGCGAATCCCACTACTTTCCGCCCGGGCGTGACCTGTAATAAGCCTGATGGGTGAGAGAACGAGTGCATCAAGAGAGAAAGAAACAGAGATAGATAGAAAGACAGATATAAAAAAAGAGAAAGAGAGAAATTCTTGCCGGAAAAAATTCTTCACGTGGCGAGATTCGAACCTGCGTACCCGCCATCCGAAGGTGAGCATCCTAACTCCTCGGCTATCCAGGTACTACTTTGTTTTTCATGGTATTTATTACAAGCGTGCGTAATGTATGTACATACATAGCGAACAAAATAGTCGAGGCCGCCTCTACAAGCGTACTACAAACGTTACACAGAAAGAAGTTAAAATAACACTGTGTCCTAAAAGGGTATTAGAGTAGTGCATTCCATGAACAGTGGATATCAGCCCGGCTGAAACTGTAGTTGCTAAAGAAAGTCTTCTTGCTGTACAGCCATTTGAAGGAAATTATACCATTGGTTCCGCATGCCTGTCTCCCATGCATGGCTTCCATAAACCGTACATACCCATTAAGAGCATGTCAACAGGCATATAATTGATTTTTAGTGGCTCGAGATAACGTATGAATAATATTTTCAATCGCATTGTTTTTTAAAAGCCCTTTGTAGAACGCCCCTGAAATTGATGGCGTTCTTACAGCTGATGAAACAATGGTCTGTACTTTGTGGAATTTCGAAGGGGCGACAAAATAATTTAAGTTACAAAGATGCCTTTGCTGCTTAACCAGGCCTTTACAGGTAACGCTTCTGCATGGACAGTGCAGAAATATGTGTTGGATATCTTCGAAATAGGCATATTCTTCACACGAACAAGCGGGTCATGTCCAGGCAATCCATTATTAGTCAGCGTCCCAAAGGTGCAGGAAATAACATATGTAATATAGCATTATATAGATATTTCCTTGAAGTAGAAAATAAATAGTCTTTAGAGAATCTGACTGTAACAAAACGCACTGATTCATACACTTGACGCCTGAATTCTTCCAAATAGGAATGCGAGGCATATTTAGCAGACACTACTAAGTTTGGTAAAACATCATCGATATTGCTACATGCATATTGCCAATGTCTGGGACCATGCGCGTGTGTGGCCGACGAGGAGGACGAAGGGCTGTTACCGCTCGCGCTCGGTTACTGCTCCCACGACAACGTACGTCGCGGTGCCCAACCTCCGCGATCCCGGTATATTGTCCGCCCAAGCTGGCCTTGACGTCGACTACTGGCTCAACATGTATGAGCGAGTTAGCCAAAGTCACCGATGGGATCCTACCATGATGCTCGCCAATGTCATCTTCTACTTGGGGGGCACCCCTCGTGTCTGGTTCGACACCCAGGAGACCGAGATCACCAGCTGGCCGGGATACTTTCAAGGAGAGACTACGAGGCATCTTCGAGGACCCAACCGTACGCCAAATGGCAGCACGAAAGGAACTCGCGACCCGTGTACAGTAACCAACCCAGTCGTATGTCTCGTACATACAGGAGGTGCTCGCACTGTACCGGCAAGTGGACGAGCAAATGACCGAGGGTGACAAGGTGGGTCACATACTTGAGGGCATCGCAGACGACGCTTTCAACTTGCTGATCTACACCAACGTCTCGACCATCGACCTGATCATTAAAGAATGCCGTCGCTTCGACATGGTCAAAAGCCGCCGGGTTCTGCCTCAGTTTTCTCGGCTACCGAACACGGCCGCCATGTCAACCTGCAGCGATTTCGGCGCCACACCCCCCCTTCAGGAGACCGTGACGCGTATAGTTCGACGCGAGCTTCAAGCAGCAGGTCCGGCGCCATTTCACCCACTACCACTCGACCATGGCACTGTCCAAACGCCGCCGGTGGTCTCGGTTATTCAGGCAGTTGTGCGCCAAGAAATTGCCAACCTCGGTTTCCCTGTCGCCTGCTCCGTCTCTCGACCCTGACTCCAGACCGATGCCAATGAATGCGCCCCGCCATGACCCATATTTTCCACCCCGATCCCGCAACTCCACCGAATGGAGAACGCATTCTGCCCTGATCGACTGTTCCGCTGGTACTCTTTCCCTCAAACTTCCCCGTCTTCCCGATACTCGCCCCGAACTCCCAAACAGCCTCTGTACCACAGACTTCCTCCGTATACCACCTAAAGCCCTAACATTCGTCGAATTGGCCACAGCTTCACCCGTGCTTGACGACGACTACGTCGTCACGCCTATTCCCGATGTCATCGTGGCGCGTGATATCACTGTGCCACACTCCGTCGTAGCCGTAGCCTCTAACCGAATTTCGGCTTCGCGAAGCAAGTACTACCTCAGGGAATCTCGGTTGCCACGCTGCGACCCTTAACAGACGACCTGGTCACCACTTTTGCGGCTGACGTATGCTCAGATCTCCCGTGTCACCCGCAAGACCCCACACACCTCGACACGGCCTTACGTCCCATGATAGCTCCGGACCTCAAACATGAGCAATCGGCCGCCTTATGCCGACTTATCGCTTCCTACCTTGACATATTCGACGTCGACAGTCGTCCACTCGGCCAGACGTCCCTTGTAAGCACGGCATCAACACTGGTGATTCTCTTCCCATTCACCGCCGACCATATCGAGTATCTGCCGCGGAGCGGAAAATCATTCAACAAGAAGTCGACAAGAAGCTAGCCAAGGGCATTATTGAACCTCTATCGAGCCCTTGGGCGTCAACCGTCGTGCTTGTGAAAAAGAAAGACGACACGTGGCGCTTCTGCGTCGACTACCGCCATCTGAATCGAATTACGAAAAGGACGTTTACACTTTGCCCCGAATTGACGACGCTCTTGATTGCCTACACGGCGCACGATACTTTTCATCAATAGACCTACGCTCTGGCTATTGGCAGATTGCTATGGATGAGAAGGGACCAAGAAAAGACTGCGTTTGTAACTCCCGATGGCCTATACCAGTTCAAGGTTATGCCGTTCAGGCTATGCAATGCCCCAGCCACATTTGAGCGTATGATGGACTCTCTGCTGCAAGGATTCAAATGGACAACCTGCCTTTGTAACCTCGACGATGTCCTTATATTCGCCTACGTTTGAGACCCACCTTCAGCGTTTGTCAGCTATTCCTTGACATCTTCCGCAGAGCTGGCCTCCAATTGAACTCATCGAAGTGTCACTTCGACCGCCGGCAGATTACCGTCTTGGGCCACCTCGTCGATGCTTCACGTGTGCAGCCGGACCCAGAGAAAATTCGTGCAGTCACGAGTTTTCCTGTACTCCAGTCAGTCAAAGACGTCCGG
>JALIZH010017671.1:0-18944 GCA_030522465.1 Rhipicephalus appendiculatus
ACTCTGGAGAACTTGAATCGATAAAATTTAAGACGCAGTAGCAGCAGTGACAGCATCGGAGACAATCGTTTTGCGCAAAACCTTCCGAGAATGGACTACTTTACGCAGCGTGTCGTGGGCCGAAAACAGGTACGTTTGGACACCAACAACAATTTCTTCGAAAACAATGTAGTCATCGATCCTATCACGTACCAGCTTTATAAGGTCAGTGACCTTCTTGTGAAAGGACTAAAGCTTGGCATTCGGCAAACAATATGCGCAGTGAATGACGTAGTATCTGTTTGTGACTCACAGGCGAAAAGGAAAGCTTGAATGTAGCACGTCAGCGACAAAAACTTCCGCTCATGTCTGTTTTGTTTCATCTGAATTAAAAAGGAAACGCCTTCGGGAAAAGGTTTCGTTTGTTGACAGATGACGTTCTCACTGAGGTGCTTTGATCTTTCAATTAGAGCTTCAGCCAAACTCAGCTGTTTCACCTTCAGAGAAAGCGTGGCAGAGGTGCTCTTTCGCTCTTTTTACAGGAAAGTGGTCAATAACTCTTTCACAGATCATGGCGAAATGACACGAAAAAAGGTGAAAACAATATTTTTGTAGTATACATGCTGAAAGGCAGAAACACACCTCATGACAATATATCATGAGGTGTGTCATCTGGTCTATCACCGAAAAATCGACAAAGATGCAAATAAACAAATATTACAGTCGTTTCTTTCTCGCTGTCACTACCCTTCCTTCTGGCGCTATACCCTGCTCGCCGCTTATTTTTTTTATAAAGCACATGTACAATGTCAGCGCTAAGCGTTGAGCCTATCAGGATTTCACGACTGTCGACTACACGCTGTTATCCCCGCTTGCGCAGTCTGAAACGGGCAACCCTAAGTGGATTGAATTGGTCGCGCACGATAGTCATGCGATACGGAGAAGAACGGGTGGGAAACTCCATGGCAAAGCAGGGTATGTAACGATTCACAGCCGATATTCCTCGCGTACGAACTAATCCAGAGTTTTTTACATTAATTACGTCAGATGAATCACCCTTCGCCAGTGACAAAGTGCGCCGCAAAGACGAGAGACACCAAGAGAAAAAAACGAGCTCGTTTATTTTGTTATTGTATTATCAGAGGCTCTTTAGGGGCCTTTTAAGCAAATGTACTGAATTACTTACCTATTTATTTATTTAGAAGAACCTCACCGTATAAAAAATTGGCAGATTCCCATTCATGGGAACTGGTCTCATGCCGAACAGTCGGCGAGCGATTGTCTATGCTGCATTTTTTTTTGTTGTTGTTGTTGGTTTCGAGCCAAGCGTCACGCGATAAGTCAACATGTCATGAGGGGGGATCATCTTATATTAATATTAAAATTTTGAATATTAAAATTTTCGGGTCTGAGTGAGGATCGAACCCAGGCCGTCTGTGTGGCAAGCAAGTGTTCAACCACAGTGCCACAGCATTTGAGGAAACTCCATTGAAAAAAAAAAAAAAGACACTATACATATGTAATGTAGTGGACGGAGTCTCCTTAATGCATGTAACATTGCGCGGACGAATCATAGAATCACGTCAGGCAACAAAAGATGTGAATTGAGCAACGAGTGGGCCTTTTAAAGGCCCCCTATCAAAAGCACTCTGAAATATTTAATCGTCATCAGCAGCAGAACCACCAACAAGGTCAACAGGTGTTTTGGTTCGTATGGTGCCCTACGGACGCGTAGTGGCCAATTCGCTGATTCGGAAAAGGAATAACAAAAGATGTGAATTGAGCAACAAGTGGGCGTTTTAAAGGCCTGCCCATTACAAAGCGCTCAGACATATTTAAGCATCATCAGCAGCAGAACCATCAACAAGGTGGACAGCTGCGTAGGTTCGCTTGTTGCCCTACGGACGCGTACTGGGCAGTGGCCCCCCCTCTTCTGATCTAAAAGCTTCCCTCCTCTCCCCCCCCCCCGAAAAAAATTTCTGCCTGCGCCCCCTGGTAGTGGGCCCTTCGCTGATCGGCAAAAGGAATAATCATGGTGAAGTGGGCACGTAACAACTGGGCTTGCAATAAGCATTCAATGATACTTTGAAACGGCCAATGTTACGCGCACAGTCGTTCGTTTCCTCACGGCACGGTTGAGGCATGCACCGAGAACCGAAGCAGGCTAGCAGTTCTGAAGGTTGTGTGCAGGAGGCCTGATTACGCTATCGCGATCTACTCTTGAAGGCGAAGCTCAAGCGTCCTCCAATTTTTGTAAATGTAGTAGTTGTGTATACACCGTGGGCTCACCAGGAACGCTGACTACAGTGCCTTTTAAAGGGCAACTTATGTTCTGACGTAACGTAAGCACTCTAGTTAGAGCATAGACATCAGTATCATCGAAATGAAGTGTCCTTTATGGTGCGATGATGCGAATATCATGCATAACTTTCGTTAGCGTATTCCTCGAGAGTCGAGCAGCGCTCGAATATGGCTTCCTTAATGCGAGTAATACATATGAAATCTTTATATTAGACTGCTAGAGAAGCGGAGCCAACAGTGGAACACGATTGACATTAACCCGACATGACGCCTGTATCGCAGGAGCAGCCTATATTTATGATGTTCATTGCTTTTTTTTTATAGCCAACCCTGCAACCACAACTGACGTTGCACCGACGTAACGCCCGCATAGGGTATTTTCCCAAAGCGATTCCAATACCTGGTGTGCTTCTGAGGTAGCATACTTGACAACCACGCATAATGCCTGGGTTCGCTTCCTGCTGAAATCCGGGATTTTATTTTCTGCATTCGACGGATCAATGCTGCCGGCATTTCTTAACGCTCTCACATTTCGGTTACCAATCTCTGTTCTCGCCGTTCCTGGGTCAATAAAGGAGGTATTCACATGAGGTCATCCGCAAGGGGCGCTAGCGCGTCAGTCGCCATACTTGTAATCTCCCACGCGAACATCATCGTCGAACCACAACCAAAGTTCTCTGCAGCACGTATTATGTTGACATTTCTCTAAGAAAATGTGTTCGTGAGGTGCAGCGCCGCCAAACATCAGGCTGTCATATGCCGGATTGCTGACGGACCACGGCTATGGCGGCACAATCGCTGGCTCCTCCTGGCGGGTGAAGCTCAGTGAATACCTCCTCTAAACTGTCAGGAACCTGTGGCGCATACTCGGACGCCGCGGCCCGTTACATACGGGTATGTGCCACACGTGTCTGAAGGAAGGCCTTTGACGACGTACGCGACAGGATTTTTTCCCGTATTCATGTAATCACCAAATAGTCACACTCTACGCGCCCTCTTACCCTGCCGCACCAACTTTTAATCTACACTAAGCTAAGGAGGTGATCATGAGAGCACCCAGACGAAGGTGGTTAAATAGATAGATAGATAGATAGATAGATAGATAGATAGATAGATAGATAGATAGATAGATAGATAGATAGTAGATAGATAGATAGATAGATAGATAGATAGATAGATAGATAGATAGATAGATAGATAGATAGATAGATAGATAGATAGATAGATAGATAGATAGATAGATAGATAGATAAAAACGCTGAAATTGTCTTTCGTTCACTAATAAATGCTTTGCATTTAGTAATACATCGCACCTAAACTGCCGTACCTAAACGAGCCAGTGGAGTATACATTGCAAAAAAGCATTAAAAATAAGAACAGTAAAATGGAGGCATTATACAGAACAGCTACCAAAATCTTGTTAAGGACATCAGCGAACATCTGGTGAAGCGAGTTGCGAACATGTAGTAATGAATAAAACGTGCAATTCTACAGTAGGCTTTCTAGGACATGTTTAAGTGCAGTGGATCAGTTATATTGTTTACGAAGGCAGGTAAGGGATTCCAATCCCTTGATGATCTGGGGACAAATGATTGGTAGCCTGTGGGAGACTTGAGAAATATGATATGTTAACCTTATGGTGATTATCAAGTCAGTGTGTGCGAAGTAGATCTAGACGTACAAACAAGGAACAAAGACGGGGCTGTGGTAGTACATTTTCTGAAAAAGACAAATACATGATTGTTTCAATGGGTTTCTAGGGAAGGGAGATTACGAGAAGCTGTCATGTTTAAGACCCTAGCATTGCAATTGCAGCTTCATGAAATGAAAGCCTTCCGTTCTTCGATGGAAGGCTGTCAGATTTATTCTTAGCAAATATAAATGATATGATTCGCCAAGACAACTTATGCAACTTAACGGCATCGAAACACTGGGAACTCGCAAGAGAATATTACACAATATTCTTTTCGGTAAAGTTACGAGAAGTCAAGCCAACAGTGTGAAACCTCTATATTCTAGAAAAACAAGATATAACCATAAATATGCCACGTGCGGCAGCACTGTGTGACGGCATCTGATAATGTCACGTCTGAATCGCTGGTTAGTTTTCGGTAAATGACATAGTCATCTGCAATAAACAACCTTAGGAATTCAGCAAAATATTTGCGCGAAACTTTAAGGGTTGTGGTGTCCCTTTCAAGTTTCGCGCAATTATTTTCCTGCATAGAATGAATCAACTAGCCCCTCAAGACATCCTGATCAAGCGTAAGAAGAAATGTTAGTAGTTAAAGATATATTGTTTAGGTACGGCAGTTCAATGTAATTATTTTTCTTGGCACGATTCCTGGACTTGACGCACATAGATGATAGCGTTGTGGTGCTACGTCAGTTCGCGGTTGTAACGTCGACGGCATTGTCTCAGCCGAGTAGTAGTAATTAGTTTTTCGTTTTGTGCTGCAGAAGGGCATGTTCGGCTTTAGGTGGAAACTTTTTTGTCAACCTTTAGCGCGTAATGAATATAAAATTAAACTTCGGTATCTTCCGTCTGGACATTTTCAAGCGGAGGTTGTTATAACTCGCAGAATGCGGTGACGTCGTTATCGGGAAGCCAGGCGCTGGTGAGCGTAAAGAAATGCGGCCCTCGAAAGTGCGTCGGTCACATTCGCGCTCGTATGGGCCCATTTCTAATAATGGCTGCTTGATCGCGGGCTTGTCAGCTGTTAGCCGTTTCTGATAGAGCAATGTGACCGTTTATCCATCTTTTATACCCCTTTCCCTGGTCCCTTGTGTATAGAGTGGCGGAGGGATGACCGCCACCGTAGCTCCGTGGTAGAGCATCGGACGCGTTATTCGAAGGTCGCAGGTTCGGTCCCTGCCGGTCGCAAGTTATCTTTTCGTCCACTTTTTCTTTCTTCAGATTTCCATTACAATTACTTCTAATAACATCCCCTAGACTTTCCTTGGCATCATTGTCTGTTAGTTTTCATTAAGAGTACAGTGTAAAATTTATGCATTTTGTTTTGATAAGCTATTCAATTTGCCCAGTAGTCATTCGACTGCACGAACCCCATGTAAATCTACTGGTGTTACTTGCTTTTTGCATCAAATAAGCTCAGCGTACGCGCTTTTTTTCTTCAACTCTAAAAGTCCCCTCTACTCGCCTCCCACTTCTGCCGGCTATGATTTCATCAAGCAAACGGGCGTTTTCCCAGCCATCAGGAGAGATCATGCTATAGCTGCAGAATATTTATTGTCATGAAAAATTTTAATGAAATCCACGGCTGTATAGAAAGAAATGGAGTTTTCTAAGTTAGCCATCATTTACGCGAAAGGTGTAATGTGGTTGAATATGAGTCCCGTTTCTTGCATACCTGCAATTATGATTGCTAAAGTCAGGGTGGAGTACTAATTCAATAAATTTAAATGATGCTTTCACCAACGACCTTACTCCAAGAGTTTCCATTAGCATTGTTAAAACCCTGCGAAAATATAAATGGTTATGTGCTAATACTTTAGAAATTTCATCTACTGGCCCTTACGTTGATCACACACGTTCTTTGCCAATATGCGAGGTAACTTGCCTAACCGGGCAGGTGAGCTCAGAGGGTTGTAGTTATAGGACCCGAAGGCACGGGTACTAACTGGTTAAAGCCAGCAAAAGAGATGTTCGACGCAGAGCGCGACCGAAAGTACAGCGCAATCCGCCGCTCTCGCTGCGCAGAGTCCCTAAGCAACGACAGTGCAATATTTTCAGGAGACACTGAATGCGTCGGCAATGGCGGGCAGGCCGAGCGAGCCCTGCAAGAAGCCGTAGACAACACCGAAGACACCACCGATGTGCGAGCTCCCCTGCTACCGACCCACAAGACGAGGTCCGAAGCCCAAGGGCTGGAAACCAGTCAAGCTCCACACCGGAGATGGCTGCGTAACGCCCACAGTAGTTTCCATACGGATCCTTGGTGTGACCATGGCGTCCAATCGTTCCAACGCCGAGACTACAGAGACAGACAACGCGATTTGGCTGGTCGTGTGGGTTGCGAACCTTCATTACGGCTTCAAGGTAGACAACCTGATCTCCTGGCCTACGTGCTCTGTTCCTTTTCATATGTTGCGGCCATACACAATCGGCAGCGTGCCGAGTGGGACAAGCTCAATGTCCTACTCAGAAAAATCACAAGACCGGGCTCTCGGTGACCCGATCACGATGCGCACCGGGTGCCTGCTCCAGGTCTGAGTCCACAATACGCTAGAAGAGATTGCCGAAGCGCAAGAGGGGCCGCGGTCGCACGCCTTGCGGCCTACCAGGCCACCAGACATACACAACGAGAGTTCGGCCACTCCCCGGCCGAAGTGCGTGAGACGATGAGACAGATGCCCCGCGAGATCCACGATCTCATCACCGAGGTACTGATCTCGAGGAACGTTTATGCCAAGCACAACCGTGGCAGGCGGCGGGCCAGACGCGCCACTATTTTCAAGCAGACTCGCAGCGAAGAGCACAGCAGCGTCAGCTTCGTCATCGTGGCAGAGACCACGCCTTCTCCGCGATCGTCATCGACTGCAAACAGCAAGTCACCAACTGCGCATTGGTCCGCACCGACGACCCGGCTATTGCCGAGCAAGTGGCCATCGCTCTGGCCATCCCGGACCGGGAAAAGGATTTCATCTACTGTGACTTGTGGTCGGCAGTCATAGCTTTAGAAAGCGGCGTCGTCTCCGAGAAAGTCCTGGGCGTGCTCCGGAGCGGGGGCTACGATGACATCAAGCACCATGTACTTGTAGGGTTTCCCGCACACATTGGACACACACTTTGGACGCACACGTTGGACGCAAACGTTAGACATTAGATCAGTCACTGTGTTTACTCGTCATAGTTGACGATTGTATAGGTTCTCTTTCTGAAATAGCCGTTAGCTGTGGCTCGCCTCTTTGGCAGGGCACTTGCTTTCAACGGAGGATGCCTGGTTGTAAATCTGCATTCAGTCGGGCTTTCTAAATACGAAGCATTTCTTAGCGATCCAAAGGACACCATGGTCGTTTCTATCTATCTATCTAGCCGCCCAGAAAATTGGCATAAGAGAACATGAGGGTATGACAAACATGATTGTCAGACCATGACACGAAGAACGCGAAAATCCTCTCCTCTACGTCAAAAAACCCTTTCCTCCACCCGCGTGCAGTACATACTCGTATCCCACGACCCGCGATATGCTGGTATGCGTCACAGGTAATTCGGTTTATATCGGCCCAAGCACGGCGAGAACAGAAAATCGTAACTGAAACTTGCTGACCCGATAAAGCCGCGTTGGCGCGTTAAATGCAAACAATAAAAATCAGGATATCAGCAAGAATTGAAACGAGGCATTTTGCGTGGCAGCCAAGTATTCTACCACAGAGTTACGCCAGGTCTCGAAAGTGCCTTCGAAAAGATATTATGCAGGCGTGATGTTCCTACAATGTTAACTGGGATTGCAGCACTCGCTGCCTAATTTTATGGCAACATAATAGGCATAACTTATTGGCTCCTATGATACAGGCGTCAGGTCGGCCTAACGTCAAGTGTCGTTCCAGTGTTATGTCATGCCACAACATTTAATATGGCTGCCTGTTATACCAAGGTGGCCCCAATGTTAGTGCATAATGTTTAGTAGTGTAAAAAGTATGTTTTACAGCGAAAGCTGTATATGGCTAGGAGAAACGAAAAACCGCTCGGCATCTGTGTCACGAGCGGTCTCCATTGGCTGTGCTATCAGTTACGTCGTACTGAGCGTCGTACCGAAGCTCGCGCGCCATTGCGTACGACGCTTGCAAGGTCAAACGCTTGCAGCCACGGCGCGCCCTCTGGCGCGCCGAAGAAACGGCGTTGCGCGCAGAACAGCGTCGACGTGATTGCGGGCAGCTCGTTCGCCGGGGCGAACGCCCGCTTTGGGCGAGAGTTTCTCCAGCGGCATTGTGGCGTCGGCTGCGACGTCTGTGACCGCCTGTGGTTCGACCACAACCTGGCAACGATAATTGTGGAAGGCTTCAGTGAAGCGTCGGGTTCAACCCACTGCTAAACACCGGGGCCGCACATTTCAGCTTCGCTGGTTAACCATTTGTACGGAGTGCTTGGGCGGTGATTTTTTTTAATATTCATCTCATCTCCTTTGTCTTGGCTCATTCCACAGGACTTTCTCTTTCATGTCCCTACAAAAAATTAGGTTTTTTGTAATGAGTGGAATCTCAGTTAGGAGTGTTCGCGTAAGGCCCACTTTTAATGAACTTTTTAATTATGAAAAATTAATAAAAATATGGCATGCTTTATACTGCTCACATGTGCCTAAAAATATGTGCTTTATAATGCAGACTGATACTTTCTAGTGCTTACATTTTTTTTAAAAATCCACGCATCTCCATGAACTCAATCATGACGAGTGGGCGAAGCTAGGTTCTAAGGGCGATAATGTCTACGTTGAAGCCACCTACTAGTAGAAAGCGTTTGTTGTTGTAGGTGTTTCATATTGTTGTGCCGCAATTATGATTGATATTAGTCTGTTGTGAAATCTTTTTTAAATGCGAAGCATTGCTTTGCGTAATGCAGGCACTTTAGCGTATCTATCTATCTATCTATCTATCTATCTATCTATCTATCTATCTATCTATCTATCTATCTATCTATCTAGCCGCATACGTCTGGATACTCTCGTGATCACCCGTTAACTTAAAATTAGGTAATCGGAGGATGGCAGAATGCGTCAGAGAACAAACAGGGTTAACAGATTCTTTTTACAGCAAATGGGAAAAAATGGACTTCGGCAGGCCGCGTCATACGCAGGACAGACAACCGGTGCGCAGAAGAGCAATGGAACGGCTACCAAGGAATGGGAAACGTAGCCGACGGAAGGCAGCGAGTTAGATCGAGTGATGAAACAGAAGCTCGCAGGAATAAAATATGATCATCTTGCACGTAACAGTGTAAACAGGAGTTCATTTGTAGAGGCCTTCGTCCTGCAGCGGACAAAAGAGGCTGCGAAGGATGTGATGATGATGATCCAGCTTCAACAAAATAAGCCGATCCACCTCGTAATGCTTGGCTGAAAGCAAAAAAAAAAAAAACGGCACATACTGCCACTCGCTGAGTGCTTCACATGAAATTGATTCCCACAATTTGTGCTATCTGCTGGATTTTTAAATGCGAAGCATTTCTTAGTGAACTTCGGCGACTTTGAGCGTATCTATCTATCTATCTAGCCGCCTACGACTTTGTGCCCTCCTGGCCGTATCGTTAATGGGATTTATACCAAAATTGGTATGGCATAACATGACTGTATGTCAAACATGAATGACTGGTCATATCATGAAAATCATGACTAACTTGTCATTAAAAGTATGATTTACACGCCATGGCAATAGGGCTCCTGTGGCCGTTTTCTTAACTTGATATATCCAAAAATTCGTACGATGAGACATTTCTGCATGACCAACATAAATTACAGGTGGTAATGTGAAAATCATGACCTGCATGTCATGCACAACATGATTTACATGCCACGCTCATGGCGCGCTGACGGCCGTTTCGCTAGCTTGATATACACCAAATTTGGTATTGCGTGACGTGACTGTATGACGAGCATAAATGCCAAGTGGTCATATGGAAATCATGACATTTCATGTGCAACATGACTTGCATGCCACGCTCATGGCACGCTCGTGACGTTTCGCTAGTTTGATATACACCAAATGTGGTATTGAGGGACGTGACTGTATGACGAGCATAAATGAGAAGTGGTAATATGGAAATCATGATATGTCATGTGCAACATGACTTGCATGCTACGCTCATGGTAGTCCCATGGCCGCTTCGCTAGCTTGATATACACCAGATTTGGTATTGAGCGACGTGATTGTATGATGAGCGTAAATGACAAGTGGTAATATGGAAATCATGATATGTCATGTGCAACATGACTTGCATGCCACGCTCATGACACTCTCGTGGCCGTTTCGCTAGCTTGATATACAGCAAATTTTTAAGGCGAAACCCTTTAATGTCTCATGCCGGTCGTCCGTCCGTTCGTCCGTCCCCCCCCAGCCGTGCCTTGGCACGGTGCCAGGTGGGCGCCGGGGCGCGCAAACGGACGCCGGTCGCGTTGGACTCTGCAGCGCTCGCGCTTTGCTTGCTTAGCGTCGCTGCGTCCGGCATCTTTAATCATGCAATGAGGGAGACGCGTGCATCACGTTCCATGGTTCACATTCCATGATTCACACCGATTGTAAAAGCGGCTGAACAATGCTATATGCTCAGCAAAAGGCATCAGTTGATGATTGAGGCAAGAAAAGTGCACAAAACATAAATTGAACCCTTCTTTCGATTAACGTTTCTGCTTCACTTCACCAGACCAATGAAGTCACCGGTTTGCTCTCAGACGGCAAGCTTTAGAAAGGCTATACGATATTCTGTGTGTCAGCTTCTGCTAACACGCCTTCCTTCTATAGGAGTCGGAGGCGTTCAGTCAAAATATCAAAACATTAGGTGTGCCATGTCGCCGTTGTCCCCCGTATTTGCTCAGGAGACGCCAGCAGGGGGCTATGAAGAAAATATTGACGCCGGTTCACAATTTTTTTTTATTTGTGCCCATCTCCAGAATTCAAAAACAATGCAGACGAGGCAATTGCATTCTTTTCGAAAGCAAGAGATTGACGTAGAACATTCTTTCCCTTCCGAAGCAATTACCAAAAGAAAAATGTTTGACTTCTCGGATGTCAAAAACTATTTTATCTACGAGTTAATGTCAAATCGATCTTTTCAACCGTGATGTAGGTACAGCCGTCAGCACCTTTAACTCGAACGCTCCGACGCGTGGCCTCGGCTCGCTTGGACTCAGGTCAGCGCCGCCAAGCGTTGAAAATGATATGCTTTCTGCAATTAAAGATATATGAAGCGGGCGTCGGTTTCACTAGTAAATTTCTGTTTTCAGTCTGCCTGACCGGCGGGTCGAATGCATTCACTTGGCATCCCGTCTTCGCCACCTTTCGCTCGTGGCTACGTTATCGCGAGCGCCCATGGCGTTCGTTGTCGTATACTTATCTCGACAATG
The DNA here is from genome assembly GCA_030522465.1 of Rhipicephalus appendiculatus. NCBI lineage: Eukaryota > Metazoa > Arthropoda > Arachnida > Ixodida > Ixodidae > Rhipicephalus > Rhipicephalus appendiculatus. The sequence goes on from JALIZH010017671.1 coordinate 11,358, forward strand.
AACCATTGCGTGCGACAGCTTACGCACCTTTCGAGTTTGAATTCGCAGCTGCTGTGGCTGCTGCTCAAAAGAAATCACATGTATAAAAAAAGCCGGCAGATCCCACGCACTGTGGGAATCGATGTAATGCGAAGCAGCCAGGAAGGAGCAAATCATGCGTTAAATAATTTGCATGTCATGTTTTACATGTTAGGACCTGTCATTTGTGTTCGTCATAGAGTCACGTCGCGCAATACCAATTTTGGTGCTTATCAAGCTAGCGAACTGGATGCAAGCGCACCATGAGCGTGGCATGTAAATGGCGTTGTAGATGACATGCATGCCAAGATTTTCATGTTACCACCTGCCACTTATGTTCGTTATACAGTCATGTCACTTAATACCGAATTTGGAGTATATCAAGCTAACGAAACGGCCGCGAGCGCGCCATGAGCGTGGAATGCAAGTCATGTCGCTCATGACATGTCATGATTTCGATATTACCACTTGTCATCTATGTTCGTCATACAGTCACGTCACTCAATACCAAGTTAGGTGTATATCAAGCTAACGAAACGGCCGCGAGCGCGCCATGAGCGTGGCGTGCAAGTCACGTCGCACATGACAAGTCATGATTTCCATATTACCACATGTCATTTATGTTCGTCATACAGTCATGTCACTGAATACCAAATTTGGTGTATCTCAAGCTAACGAAACGGCCGCGTGCACGCCATGAGCGTGGCATGCAAGTCATGTCCCACATGACAAGTCATGATTTCCATATTACCACTTGTCATTTATGTTCGTCATACAGTCCCGTCACTCAATACCAAGTTTGGTGTATATCAAGCTAACCAAACGACCGCGAGCGCGCCATGAGCGTGGCGTGCAAGTCATGTCGCACATGACAAGTCATGATTTCCATAATACCACTGGTCATTTATGTTCGTCATACAGTTATGTCACTCAATACCAAATTTGGTGTATATAAAGCTAACGAAACGGCCGCGAGCGCACCATGAGCGTGGCATGCAAGTGATGTCGCACATGACAAGTCATGATTTCCATATTACCGCTTGTCATTTACGTTCGTCATGCAGTCACGTCACTCAATACCAAGTTTGGTGTATATCAAGCCAACGAAACGAGCGTGGCATGTAAATCATGTTGTTCGTGACATGCACGTCATTATTTGCATATTACCACCTGTCATTTATGTTCGTCATACAGTAACGTCACTCAATCCCAAATTTGGTGTATATCAAGCTGACGAAACGGCCGCGAGCGCCCCATGAGCGTGGCATGTAATTCATACTTTTCATGACAAGTTAGTCATGATTTTCATGATATGACCAGCCATTTATGTTCGTCATACATTCATGTTATGCCATACCAAATTTGGTATAAATCCCATTAACGATACGGCCAGCAGAGCACAAAGTCGTAGGCGGCAAGATAGATAGATAGCTAGATAGATAGATAGATACGCTCAAAGTCGCCGAAGTTCGCTAAGAAATGCTTCGCATTTAAAAGCAGAGCAAACGCACGTTCAAGGCACGATCAAATCGTGGTTCTGGGACGTTAAACCCCAGATATTATTACACGCACAAATCTTGCGCTCCAAGACCACATCTTCCGTGAAGCGTAAACCGAACAGGAAGGCACACTCTATAATGCGAGAACAGTTCAATTTACGCTGTCTGAAAATTAAAGAATCAGAACATTAACAACGCCACCGTATTTCAGATTTATTTATTGTGCAACTTTTACAAACGCCATGAACGTGCGTTTGCTCTGCTTTTTATACATGTGATTTCTTTTGAGCAGCAGCTGCGAATTCAAACTCGAAAGGTGCGTGAGCTATCGCACGCAATGGTTTATTGTCGAGGTAAGTATACCACAACGAACGCCATGGGCGCGCGCGATAACGTAGCCACGAGCGAAACGTGGCGAAAACCGGGTGCCAAGCGAATGCAGCCGACCCGCCGGTCAGGTTGACTGGAAACAGAAATTTACTAGTGAAACCGACGCGCGCTCCATCTATCGTTAACTGCAGCAAGCATACCATTTTCAACGCTTGGCGGCGCTGACCTCAGTCCAAGCGAGCCGAAGCCACGCATCGGAGCGTTCGAGTTAAAGGTGCTGACGGCTGTACATATGACATTCACTGGAAGTCATAACTAAAGGGCTTGAACAGCAGTTTATCTTCTAAGCTTCATCCCCTCTTATATTGCTCTTTCATGCTAACGATAATTTCTCGGAAATGTCGACGGGTGAATTCTCAGATATAATAAGGTCACTTCCGGAGGGGGGCTCCGGTGGCAGGTGCCATTACTTCAGCACTACTAATGTATTATACATGCAATCGCTCAGTGATTTCTGGAAAAAAGTTATTCCATTGAGAGAGCATAGGTTTCGGCAGAATGGGCCATTGTAAAGACTTTACGAAAAAACCGGGTGAAAGTGATGTGGTAGATGATAGTGGGCCCATCTGATTACCATGCGTGTTTATTTTTTCCTTTTTAGGTGGGCGAGTCTCACCTGCAAAGACTGCTAGCAACGCTTGGCGCAGTACACGCCGCAATGCCAGATCATTCTGTTAAGATCACACTGACGACGCGAATAGTCAAGTTTTTTTCGAGATAATACGCGAGCACCAGCGATAGGGCTTGAATGTTCAATGCCGCGTGTATAACTGCCGATGCACCTCACAGCCGATAACATTACTCGACTGCCACGACTGTTCATGCCGCTATAGACGCCAGACTCTGGTGTGGCAGCGCTGCGAAAAACGCCGCCACCAGCGCTCTCATCGTCGCCTTGGCCATAACTGGATAGTGCAAAGAGAGCCGTCCGTAAGCGAATGTGTATTGGCCGCTATAGAGCCGCCCCTCCCCCCATCTTCCGTTGGTGTTCAGGCGCGGTTTTCTGGAAATTAAGGACCTGGAAAGCTTCTTCTGTCAATCCACCCTCACTTCAGAAAAGTAGAAAGCTCATCAAAGCGAACTACGGGTACAATGCAAAAGGTGTTGCAGTTGCTGCAACTCGCAAGTGCAAGCGAGCATCGCATGACATCGAGTTCGAGGCAAGCACTCTGATGTGTGCTCTGTAACGCCTAAATGCGTTAAATTTTGGCGTACACATAATGTCAAAGCGACGAAGTACATACACGAGCAATGTGTGTTACGATCAGTGGTACGAAACTCGCTTTATCAGACACGATTGGCCCCGCGGCGATTTTCGCCTTTGCAATTGCATTCTTCATCCATTTCTGGCTTCCTATGCGTTGAACTATTTTATTACGCATCTTCGAATGTTCTGTTCACGGTTGTCTTCCGTTTGCATATACTGCAAAGGGGGGGTACGTACGTGTCCACATTCTCGGTGTACAACGAAAGGCAAAACCGAGGCCTCCAAGATAGCTACGGCAACCGCAGAGACCACGGGCAAGAAAAACCAGATTGTGGTCACGACCAACATTTTGAGATTTTCTTGTATGACGCACGTGTTAGCATTTGCCAGTTAAAGACGGAACTTTGAGCCTTCAAAGCGCACGTGCGCGATGCTGTGTGGTGACGACCAGTTCATATTATGGGTGGTCGCGGAGTGCGCGATGTCTATCGCGCGCGTCACCATGCAGTCTGCATTAAACTGTTGCATTGCGCGCACCACGGTCAGAGGCTCTGCTGAGCTTCAGAGTAAAGGTTACCACGGTTCTCCGTCAAGGCTACTCAGAAAAATAACAGGAGACCTACATTCTCACACTTTCTCATGCGACCGGCCGCGGAGAACGCAAGTAATTCGCATATCCAACACGTTCGCAACGGCCCATATCCAGCACTCTCGCCGTTCTGCTTCGTGCGACAGCTACGGAAATCGGTAAAACTGAAGTCCGTGGCAATTCACAGGGCAACAATACACCGTCGATTGAGGCCATTCTTCGTAGCGCGTGGAGCTGTTGCGTCTGCTCTTGTTTTTGCCGTCATTCGGGCGAGTGATCCAGCAAGCACTTCATGGCGGCTCGGTTGCGCTCCCGACTAAGGGAGAGAAGTTCGTAGCTCTTTTTCTGAGTGGTCAATGCGCAAACACGCCTAATATTTAGCTCAATCGTTGTTCCGCATTCGCTAATTGCACTTGGTTGCACAGTAAGCTGTACAAGGGAATCGGACTTTGCACCACCCAAAATTGCTCCAACAGGCGGCGCTGCGTGTCTACAAAACTCCAGAGTTTGACATATAGTGAACTAGAACACACATCTTAGTGGCGCGAACGGGATGGTTCGGACGTGCCATTTGGCTCAGATAAATTCAGGTGCGTTGCTGCAACTTTTCCTATGTTGAATTCCAATGGCAGATCCAGATCAACTTTTTCTGCTCTGAGTGGAGCAATCACATTCCAATGGCAGATTCGGAGCGTAAATTGTGTGTTCCAGTGGCAGATTGAGAGCAACCGCAGATTACGGATTGCTCCGTGGAGCAAGAATTCTTGCTCCGCCGAAATCGGCGGATTTCGCCGGAAGTTCGCGTGACGTATTGCCACGCGCTATTCTTATTTTCGCTTTTGTTGTATTCGGTTTTCGCCCACAAAGACCGTCAGCAAAGCTCAGCTCAAACCGCGCCTTATTGTTCTAGAACCTTCGCGGTTATTGTAGATCGTTTTGTTAAGATTGCGCGCAAGACGCGACCACTCGAGATTATTCCAGAGCTTGCGCGATGACCAGTGATAAGGCTAGAATGTTCGACGCGTGATGCATAAAAGCCGGCGCGCTCCAACGATGTTCAGTTAATCGACTGCCGACGCTCGAGTCTGTTCGCCGCTATCAGTGCCAGCGTGTATTGCTGTAAACTGAATTTCCGTTTACCGGCCATAAGTTCGGCCTAATAAACAGTTTCATCTTGGACACGTCGCCTGCTGCCTTCGTCGACGTCACAACCACGTGACATCTGGTGGAGGTGCTTTTCGTTCATGTACCGGACACCCCCCGTCAAGCCGTGAACCCAGCCCAAGTCGCCAAGAAGAAACCGACACCATCCAGGAGAGTCGAGCTAGCCGGAGACTACAAGGACTGGCACCACAATACGGACTCCTACCGGACAAGCCAAAAGGCACGGCGACGAAGACGACAGGCACGATGACGGCCGCTGCGTCCCCCTACAACGATCGTGATCCAGCCACCGAGAGAGCCGCCGACTTTCCATGGATCGCCAAGCGAGGACCCCGAGACCTGGCTGGAGGCGTATGAACGAGTCGCGGCTTTCAACAACTGGGACTCTGACGAAAAACTGCGCCGCGCCTACTTCTACGTAGAAGACGCCGCGAGGACGTGGTTCGAGAACCATGAATCCACGTTACAAACCTGGGATCTCTTTCGGACGACGTTCCTAAGCACGTTTACCAGCGTGGCCCGCAAGGAACGAGCCGCAGCTATGCTGGAGACCCGTGTGCAGCTGCCCAATGAAAGCATCGCTATCTACACGGAGGAGATGAATCGACTGTTCCGGCACGCCGACCCCGCCATGGCTGAGGAGAAGAAGCTCCGGTTCCTGATGCGAGGTGTCAAGCAAGAGCTGTTTGCAGGACTTGTCCGCAACCCACCCAAGACTGTCGACGTATTCCTCACCGAGGCAACGACGATAGAAAAGGCCCTTGAAATGCGTACGACGCAGTACAACCGCCGGATTCTCTTAACGACCTACGGAGAGAGTCACGCGCTGCAATCCGACGACCTGCGCGAGACCATCAGGGCTATAGTTAGGGAAGAGCTGCGTAAGCTGTTGCCATCCTCCCAACCTCAAGTGGATTCTCTCGCTGACGTCGTGCGCCAGGAGATCCAGCAATCCCTGGGCGTTCCTCAGCTAGTAGAGCAGCAACCGCAGGCTATGAGCTACGCTGCGGCAGCGCGTCGTAACGCTCCACCACCGCGCCCACGTGAAGGCTTCGCACCACCGCAGTTCCGCCGCCAGACGGCGCCGCCACCACCACCGACGCCATACCGTCTACCCGCCGGCCAGCGCAACGCTCCGAGAAAGACCGACGTTTGGCGCGCCCCTGACCACCGCCCACTGTGCTATCACTGCGGAGAAGCTGGCCACACCTACCGCCGCTGCCAGTACCGTCAGATGGGACTGCGTGGTTTCGCCATCGACGCGCCGCGTCCACAGCGGGGTGAAAGACCACGCGACATCACCGACTACCTCGCAGGAGCTCAGTGGACACCCCGACGACCATCCCGCTCGCCATCGCCTGGCCGCTACATGTCACCGCACTGCCGGCAGTACGCTGGCCCAAACCGGGGTCGATCTCCTAGCCCTTACTCGGAAAACTAAGGGCAGCAACCGATGGAGGTGCGGTTGCTGTACGACGAACTACCGAAGATCCTCCGCCGCCGACGACGACGATGCCGCAACGAAATCTAAAGAACCCGTCGCAAGACGAACCAGGCCCTGGCGTGGAAACTTCACAGCCCGAAGAAGACATCACTACGCAACGTGGAACCGGCGGAACAAACCGACGCAGCCGTGACCCGACGCCGCGACCTAACCGCAACGCGAGACGACGAACTAGCGACCTCGACGTTCTCATCGACGGTCACAACGTCACCGCTCTCGTCGACACTGGTGCCGACTATTCCGTCGTCAGTGGGCCATTCGCCGCCAAGCTGAAGAAAGTAAAGACCGCTTGGAGTGGACCCGAGATCCGGACAGCTGGAGGTCACCTGATAACGCCAATTGGAGTCTGTACAGCAAGAGTCACTATCAATAATCGGATTTACCCTGCGAGCTTTGTAATCCTGCAACAGTGCTCCAGGGATGTGATACTTGGGATGGACTTTCTCAGTCAACATGGCGCCGTGATCGACCTGAGGTCTGAATCAATAACCCTAACCTCAGAAAACGCACTGCCGCCGCACACGACGCCAGCGACCCATGCTTTAAATCTAATAGAAGAGCAGGTCACCGTTCCGCCTTTATCCAGCGTCATCATTTCTGTCGGCACCGAAGAACCCGCAGACTTCGAAGGCGTCATCGAGGGTGATCAGCACCTGCTCATGAACCGCCAGATTTGCGTCGCAAGAGGCATCGCCGAGTTGCGTGATGGCAAAGCAAAGGTACTGCTGACAAACTTCAGCCACGAATATAGGCACCTTAACATTGGTACGACGGTCGCCTACGTCGATAAGTTCGTGGACACCAGCAATGCTTTCGCCCTCTCCGATGCTACCGAACCTGCTTCGACGAATCGAAATCCCCACACAGATTTCAACGTCAACCCGAGCCTCCCGAAACACAAGCAAGATCAGCTCAAAAGTCTGCTCTTGCAATTCCAGGACTGCTTCTCGTCGTCGTCAAGAATTCGACAGACCCCAATCGCGAAACACCGCATCATAACAGAGGAAAATACGAGACCACTCCGCCAGAGCCCGTACCGAGTTTCAACGCGAGAACGCGACGCCGTAAAGCAACAAGTCGACGAAATGCTACGCGACGACTTCATCCAGCCTTCCAAGAGTCCTTGGGCGTCACCCGTGGTGTTAGTGAAGAAGAAGGACGGAACCCTGCGTTTCTGCGTCGATTATCGCCGCCTGAACAAGATCACGAAGAAGGA
>JALIZH010017672.1:0-53019 GCA_030522465.1 Rhipicephalus appendiculatus
AGTCGACGTCGCTGGTAAGTCCCCGATGAGCACAGAACTACTGCGTTTACAAGCCATGTCGATCCATGTCGTATCGCCTGACTCGAAGCCGAAAAAAGTAGCTAGGAACTACTGGCTGAACGCTGAGCGGGAAGGCCGATTTCCTCACGGCATGGGATCTGCCGAATTTTTATTAGATGTGAAGCATCTCATGGCGAAACTTAATCCGGTGGTGGTGGTGGTGGTGGTGGTGTGCCGCGTGCCCACCCTTACTGCGCATGCGCAAACCCTTAAAAAAATAAAAATAAAAAACCTCTTCTCCCCCTCTCTCACCTCTAGGCATCCCTCCCCGCGGCAACCACACCCACACTGCGCATGCGCCTCCCCTCCTCTCTCCCCCCCTCTCTTCTCTAGGCATCCCCGCCCGCGGCGTCTACACTCCCACTGCGCATGCGCGTCCCCCCCTCTCTCTCTCTCCTACGCTCCCACCTCTACGCATCCCTGCCCACGGTGTTCACACTCCCACTGCGCATGCGTGTCACCCCCTCTCTCCTCTCCTACGCTCCCCCCTCTCTCGCCTCGCGACGCCGACGCAGGCAGCGTCTGCTAGCGAGTTTCTTTGTTGACAAAACCGACTGCTCGCGCTGCACAACCGTTCACTGGCCACCCCGTATATATGGCAATGGATCTTGACCTCCAAGGTGGTGCCGGTGGGAGATTTCTCCTGTGCGTTGTTGAACAATAAAAATTCGCAGCGTGAGCGTTAACTAAAAGCGGAGTGCGGGTCTCTGTGTCCAGTCGGAGTCTTCTGTCTCTCAGTGCCCATTAGCAGCGATTGGCATGTTCCAATAGGAAACACTGCTCCATCACTGCCTGCTTTGCGCCTCCCCAGTTTTCTCTCCTGCGCAACGCTGCGATGAGCGCCAGCGTCAACGCCGCCGCCAGTGTAAGCGTTAGCGCCCGCTGCTTCACATCTACACATGGTTCCCTTTAGCGGGAGATGGTATAATTTTTTCGTTGTCTATTTCTTCAACTCTGCTGTCACAATTTTGCCCGCAGAGCGGAAGCTTTTGCTGGGCCCAAACTTTATTATTTCTCTAAACGTACGTCTCAATGCCCTCACCAATGGTTACCTTGGCGTAAATGCGCTTGTACGTTTGTGGAAGTGTTGGAAAGCCGAGAATTGCCACGCAAATGCAGGCGTACAGCCCTAACAGGCATTGTGTACTGTGTCGGGCCCATTACTTACCAATGTTTCAGAGTTGTATATACAATAACTGCAGCTGAATGGTTCACTAGGCTGATATCTAACGAAGTTGCACGCTGTTATAAAATTTTCTAAAAAGTGACAAACATGTGCGTTTTCCGCTTGCGGTATACGATTTGCGCAGATTTTTTTGTTTAAATACTACGCAATTTGCTTCAGGAAAGAGCCAAATGCAAGGCAGGAATAATAGGTACTGGCGATCCAAAACGTTGCGCGGATCACGACTTCTAATGGAACAGGTCAATCCAACAAGGGTTCAAGTGCTATAACGGAGTGGGAATTCGGGTGAAAGGGCAGTTAACCTAGAATTATGATACCGTGTTCGCGTCATGGGCTGTTAGCCAAACAAGCTTGCTTGAGGAGCAAATCGACCGAGTCCCGATGAAACTTCTGCCTAATTACATTCTCTTGCAGGTGCATGAAAAAAACATGATGTGGTTCGAAACAGCGACACCTGGTATTTTCTTTGCTCAGTTACTTTGCGTATTCCAACTGTTCTACATATTCATGATGGGCCACTTCCTGACTAGTGCCGTTTCTTTCGTCCTTTTTCTGTACATCTCCAGCGTTTTCACTCAACAAGTTCACCGAAACAGACTGGTAGCCTAGCTGGTAGGCCACATGGTTTTATTTACCGCGTAGAAACGATGCATGCTGACGTAAGACACGAAATCATCACATCGCTGTGATCTCGTATTGCCTGTTGTCCTGCGTCCTGTGTTTGCAATAAACTAGAATATATGCAAGTAATAAGTGCCAGTTTTCAGTGGCATTCAATGTCCCACAACATTTCAGCAATACTCCTTTTCTACAATATTTTTATGATTTCAAGTCTCCATCATAACTTTTCTTCCATAATCTTGCAAAATGACCTGAATACAGTGAAGAAATACGTACAAGACACATCAGTGCAAACTATCAACTGTTTATTACGGAGATGGTCGTGATATTGTCGCGTCGTCATGACACAACTCGTAATGCGCAGATCAACAAAGCAGCAGCAGCAGCAAGTCAGTCTTTTATGTAGATCCTGAACTTCTGGCTCACACCCACCCTGCGGGATTGGCCAAGAATCGGGTAGCTTAGAAAAAATTCTTTAAATCTAGAAAAGAGAACAATTTCTCATTTTGTACAAAAAAAAAAGATTTTTTTAAAATTATTCTTTAATATCGCGCGCCAGAAACGTCTTTCTTCTTTCAGCTTTGTGTATAAAGCGTATGCGCATTCGGTGGTCGTCTTCGTCTTTCTCTTTCAGGCACGCGTCATTTGCCTCCCTCTCAAAGAGGCGTCATCTCGATGCGCAGCTTATGCGCACACCTATGCGCCGGTATCCGCACGACAAACATGAGATGGCTGGACAGGTACGGTTTGATCTGCACGACATGCGCGTTTTTTTTTAAAGGTAAATGCTTACTGGATCCGGGAATGCTGCTGTTGTAGGGAACGACTTCGTAGTTCAAGTCGTTCAAACGTCGGATGATTCTATATGACCTGCCAACAGTATCGTCTCAGCCGTTTTTCAAAAAGTCTGCGTCGACGTATTGGGATCCAGACCCATACCCTGTCACCTGTTTCGTAGGTAACGAATTTGTGTCGTAAGTCGCTCTCTTTCGCATCTTTATGTTGCTGTTGACAAATGCGAACGCGAACAAGCCTGTCTAGCTTCCTCGGCGCGTTGAGAAAATTTTTCCGCGTCGGTATGAATGCCGTCACACTGGTGCGGCAGCATAGCGTTCAACGTTGTGGTGACTTCCCGAACGTGGATTAAGCTGAACGGTGTCATTCCAGTAGTTTCCGGTCGAGTGGTATTAGAGCTGAAGGTCACGTAAGGCGTCCCGCGTCCGAGTCTCCATTCGACGCCGTCGACACGACTGAAAGAAAAATCTGCGCTTCTCCACGAAGTGAATCATGATAAGTGGGTGAAACACTGGAGATCGTTCTTACCATAAATTACCCGGGATATTGCCCACTCGCGCTTGTACACTCGTGCGGTAGCATAGCGTTTTCGTGACTTTGTGAACATGGATTAAACTGAACGGTGTCATTGCAGTAGTTTCCTGTCGAACGGTATTGTGGGCGAAGGTCACGTTAGCCGCCCCGCGTCAACGTCCCCAGTCGGCGGCGTCGACACGAGTGGTGAAGAAAATGATCACGTGATCACGTCACCACATGACGTAATTAAGACGTCACAAATCGCCAGTATCTGTGACGTAACGGCGATGTCGTGTAACGTCACATGACGAGGTCATCACATCACATCGTAGCTTGTTCAAAGGTGGGCGGTTCCCGGGAACAGTGCAGAAGCAGAGGTGGTTCCGTTCCTGGAGGCAATGGAGAACGACGTCAAGTGCAAAAGCTTTCGAAGGGGGGCGGGGCAGCATCAATATATTGGCCACGAAGGGAATGATACGAAGCCGGTGATTCTGGGCATGTGTTCCTACGGAAAGTAGTCCGGTACGGCGCGCATTTCGTACCGTTGTGAAAAGTTATCAGAGCGTGGCATAACATTGCGTGCAGCTTTGCTTGCTTCAACGGCCATCGCTTGCAGAAGTTCATCGCAAGCTTCTGAGGCGCGTAGACGGAAGAGCTAGGAGACGGACGCTCACCTGAAGACACAGACGCCATTTAACATTTTAGTTGTACATAAAATGCGCGACGTTGACACGTGTGCAAGTACGTGAAATGACACGATATCAAGTGAAGCGAATAGAAAATATCACACTAGTATGTCCTGCGTCCTCGTTCAAAGACCTTCAAGTGACATACGAAAAGATATTTTCTTTCTTCGAGCTCTCAAATGGAAAACAGGGACGATCCTATGGGAGTACATATACCGGGTGTCCCAGCTATCTTTAGCCAAGGGTTAAAAAATACAATATTTGAGGCAGGCGAGTGAAATCAGTTGAATATTGCTTACAGCCATCTTGCGCACTTCAGGCAATTTTTTCTTTTGTAATTAACTAATTTGTTAATTATGATGAATTTACTAAATTGATAAATATTGACTTTACGCAAGAAATGAGCGTTGCAAAGTACGAGAGCGTGTTCAGAAACCCCCATTTCATTATTTGCGATAAAGAAAGTTTTACACGTACCATTTTTGCCGTGCTGCAAGGAAAGCCCGCGAAATACAAAAAATAACAGGTGACTAGCGCACTCGCGCGCCGCGACCGTGCTGCTCTCAGCCGTAGTTTGAGCGAACAATATCAGCTGCGACGACGACCCGCCGGCTGCGTTGCAGCAGTAGGCCGATAAGTTTACGGTGGTTTCTTCGCCCGCACTCGCTACAACTTGCACAGTCACGCGCGCCAACCCGCTGGCAACGGGCCAAGAAACCACCGCCAACTTATCGGCCTACCGCTGCAACGCAGCCGGCGGGTCGTCGTCGCAGCTGATTTTGTTCGCTCAAACTACGGCTGAGAGCGGCACGGTCGCGGCGCGCGAATGCGCTAGTCACGTGGTATTTTTTGTATTTCGCGGGCTTTCTTTGCAGCACGGGAAAAATGGTACGCGTAAAACTTTCTTTATCGCAAATAATGAAATGGGGGTTTCTGAAGACGCTCTCGTACTTTGCAACTCTTATTTCTTGCGTAAAGTCAATATTTATCGTTTTAGTAAATTAATCCTAATTAACAAATTAGTTAATTACGAAATAAAAAATTGCCTGTAGTGCGCAGGATGGCTGTAAGCAATATTCAACTGACTTCACTCGCCTGCCTCAAATAATTCTATTTTTTAACCCTTGGCTAAAGATAGCTGGGACACCCTGTATATATATAGAGAGAGAGATGGGATGCGGAAAGGCAGGGAGGTTAACCGGAAATCAAATATCTGGTTGGCTACCCTGCACTGGGGAAGGGGTAAGGGGAGACAGAAAAGTAAGGAAGAGAGGAATGAGAGAGGGAGGGAAGCAGCAACACACACACACAAACACAGGAGTGTCACAAGCGTTCAACGAGGCGGGTCGCTCGCAGGAACTTCAACAGCGCCTTCGTCGCTTTCAGGCGTGAAGCTCGATCTCCCCGGCATTTCAAGATCGACTTCTCAGAAAGAGGCTCGTCGTCGAGTCGCGCAAACACTGCTGCGAGGGACTGTCTCTGTGAGCTGTACTGCGGGCACTGACATAAAACATGTGCAATGTGAAGTTTGTCTGTTTAGAAAAAGTTTATTTACACTATGTACAAAAACAAAAACGTAATAACATCTCGGTGATCAGTGGTATATATACATCGGGACAGCTATGTGCTACGCACACATCATATCTTGTAGTGAAGATATCATTAATCTATTCGAGCACAACGGGAACCAACTGTGGATCGAGCCAAATCTGTACGGGGACACCTGGGTCAAATCATCGTGAAAAGCTTCCCAGCTAGATCTGGTTGTAAGTCAAAGTTCAGCTGCAAATTCAAGTGGGTTGTGCTTTTAAGATACACAGCAACAAACACTCCAAAGGGGAAACTGCGTTTCCAGTTTGTTCTTTAAACAAACAATTACAAACTTGAACACAATGCCAAGTTTTTCCTTAGCAGTGCCCGCTGCACATTGTCATCCACTGTTTGGGTGAACACGGCTCAGCGTGGCAGCGCTCTGAGGAGCGCCAGTGTAGCCGGGACGGCCGGACATCGATTGGAAGAGGCGCAGGCGCACATGAGTGCGTCGCTCCTGCTGTACTACAGACAAGCAAGACCGGCGCCTGGCTACCAAGGACCGACAAGCTCGAGTGATGTAGCAGACGACGTAAAGCATCTCCCGTCTCTCCATGCGCGCATGCGCCGCTTCGCTTCATTACGCGGGCTCGCAGGCGGCACTGGCGCTGCACGGAGCGCGGCCACGCTGAGCCGTGTTCACCCTAACAGTGGACGGCACTGTACACTCATAGCGGCGGACAGAGCATCGGCCGTCGAAAAACTGACAAGCGTTGAAGCGGGTCGGCTTTTACACATGTATCATTGAAGATTCCCAACGTTACCGCTTGCGGCCCCCGTAAGTTCCAGACCTATCGCCAATGTTCCCGTTGAGCACGTAATCTGAGAGGAAGGTTCTAACATTATCTAGGTAGTTCCCAGTGATTCGGGCGCGCTTTGCGCAGAGCAGCCGTTACATTGCAAAGGGACGGTAATAAGAAAATAGAAAGAATAGAGTGGGCGTGGCAATATTATAATTACTGCATCATTCGGAGATCCTTTGACACCAGCAATAAGGAAAGCGCATTGACTAGCAAAGAAGACTGTTCTTTGACGGAACCAAGTGTTTTTGGCCGAGGTTGTGCAGCGACTGCTTCTTGCGCAGGCCATCGCGCTTACCTTGGGTATAATACAGAAATGCATAACCATGTGAAGTCTGGATGTTGCAATTATATCCGAAACAGCACGGCATAGCGCCCGCACAGAGCGCAGAAAACACGCGCGCAATGTGGCTACACTCTAAAAAAGTTTTCCGGAGTAACTGCACAGTTAACCCGAAAAGGGCGTTCTTCTCCCCCAAGGGACAAACTGTGTGCAAAGGTCTGCACACGGCACGGCAAGAAGGGCGCTTTGCTCCCTTGGGAGGAAAGCGCCCTTCTTGCCGTGCCATGTGCTAAAAAAAAAGAAAAGAACAAAAAAAAGGGGGCGCTTTCCTCCCAAGGGAGCAAAGTGCTCTTTTTTTCTTTGGAGTAACTGTAGAAATGTTCGCGCAGGTGTGCAAACGACCCATCGGTGCCTACATAAACCCGTTTCCCTTAGACGGTGACATACCGAGGTGTGGTGTAGTGGTCAGTGTACGCGCATGCTGACTCAGTGGTCGTGAGTTCGAATCCCGTGTGTTTGCCTGTAGATTTTCTGAAATATATTTCTGAATGTGACACTTGTATATCGATTGTACATCTAATCAAAATGCCTGCACAAACTTAAAAATACTGGTTAAGTCAACCAAGAACTGATTTTACTTTTGCGCAAAAAGTAACTGTTACTCCCTTGAGGAGTAACCGCCGAGCGGGGAGTAACATTTCGTCCCTTCGCAGTTATCCCAAAAAAAAAAAAAAGGAGGAATGGGTGTGGCAGGTCAGTTACTCTTCTAAAGGAGCAACCTCGATACCCCTTCTCCTCCTTTACTTCTCAGACTGTACGCGGTGCCACGGTGAAAAGTGGCGCTAGCGAAAATAGAAAAATGCCATGAAAAGGCAACATCCACGCGTCTCTCAGGGCAACCGCGAAGGAGACCAATCATGATGCATGCAGAAAAACCGGCGCAGAGCGGGAGGACGGAGAAATGAGGTTCCGAGAGTCGCGGCCAGTACAATGAATAGCGGCACTTTCTCAATATGAAGGGGCTTTAAACGCAATGGACTGAGCAGAAAAGGGAAGATGGTTTTCGCATTCCAGTCGCCCTGAATGATTGCATAAGGAGCCCTGCGATTTTCTCCACATTGGAATGCGCCCAAAGCGCTGCGGTGGAAGGGGATGCGTTTTATGTATCTGTATAGGCACACGACTTTTCTGGCCATGAAGGGAATGACTTGAAGGCGGTGAGTCTGCACATGTGTAACCTAAGCAAAGTAGTCCGGTACGACGCGCATTTCGTACTGCTGTGAAAAGTTATGAGAGCGTGGCATAACATTGCGTACAGCTGTGCTTGATTGAACGGCCATCGCTTGGATAATTTCATCGCAAGCTTCTGAGCCGCCTAGACGGAAGAGCTAGGAGACGGACGCTCGCCTGAAGACAAATACGACAATTAGCGTTTTAGTTTCGCATAAAAGGCGCGACGTTGACACGCGTGCAAATACGCGAGATGATATCATATAAAGTAAAGCGAATAGCAATATCACACAGGTTGTACTGCGTCCTGTTTCGAACACCTTCAAGTAACGTACGAAAAGTTCTCTTCGAGCTCTCATATGCAAAACAGGAACGACCCCATGGGGGTACGGCACAGGCGCACCGCGACTGTGGTTGGAGCCAAGTATGTACGGGCACTCCTGGGTTAAGTCATCCTCAAAAGCTTCCCAGCTAGATCTGGTTATATGTCAAAGTTCAGCCGCCAATTCAAGTGGGTTGTGCTTTTAAGGTGCACAGCAACAAACACTCCTAAGGGGAAATTGCGTTTTCATTTTGTTCTTTAAACAAACAATTACAAACTAAACAGAATGCCTCTATTAGCGCCGTTGAAACGTTTACTACGATTCCTCCGCACTCGAAGCGCTGCATGCCAAGGTAAGCCCTGATACTCATCGTAAAGTGTATTAGAACCGGCGAGTACTCGGTACGGCCGCCGCACCAATGTACAAAAAGTGAAGCCCAAACAGTGTCAAGCCGCTTGGGGCGCTGGAATCCGTAGTCTGCAATGTGTCGTCGTTTTAAGAGTCGCCCGCGGTTACACCAAAAATGGTACAAAAGTCGATTGTCCGCTTCCCACTCCATAGGCCCGGGTTCGAATCGCAGCTGTGCATGCTGTTTTTTTTTATTGCGATAGCAAAATATGGACATTTTCGGCTGATTGATGTCGTCGCCGTCATGTCCCGGTTATGTAATTTTAAAAGCACCTGATCGGGGATTCCTACCAGCGAATCGTCGCTCCACAGCCCGCTACGCTAGACAACACAGCCACGCGCCATGCTTGTGAAGGCGGTATTACGGAGAGCTATTTATGTGCACCATTTACCGCTCGCGCCACGCAGATCTCGGAGGAGCTTGAGCGTGTTTTCTATCACGCCACGCTCCTACATTTTCTTTCAATTAGAAAGGTGCCCTTGCGACGCGCACGAAAAAGTGGTCCCCCTTCTATACACACTAATGATGTCCAAGGGAAAAAAAAAGAACAACGGGCACACTTTGCATCAGACGCCACCGCGTGGCGGGAGACGCTGAGTGGTTCTTCCACGTGCCGCTGTCAAATATTAAACAGCGTCGGCTTCTGAATTGTGGACACTTGCAGCGCGTTGCTCAAACACAAAGACGTAACAACTGTGACTGTTCTTCCTTCACGCGTGTCTTGTGTATACCTATGTGTGCTTTTCGAGCGTAATTCTTTGTGCTGTAGCGGTGCTCTACAATTATCGAGCTGCTCCTTGTTGTTCGTATGACATTAAGATTTCTTGCTCTCGCATTCATTGCTTCGCCCTCGTGGCGAAACTGTGACCATTTTAGGGTAACTAGTTATAGCTGTATTGTTTTTCTTTGTTTCTTAAAACTAGCTTCAGTTGGTACGTATTGCTGCAAAAAGCAACTTGAAATGTGAAGTAAAATGGAAGCAATTTGGCAGTGAGCGTAATTATTTGCAGTGCCACCGCACGGCATTCAACAAAAATGTGTTGTAGGGCTCCGAGATTTTTGCGAATACGAGAAATATAGCAGGCCATACTTTACGTTTTTGTGCAATGTTATGCGGTAGGGCTGCAAATAATTACGCTCACTGCCAAAGTTCTTCTATTTGACTTCACATCGCAAGCTTACTTTTTGTAGCAATAAGTCGCAACTGAAGCTAGCTTTAAGAAACAACGGACAACAATACAGCTGTAATAAGTTGCACTAAAAAATAAAGAAAAACACCTGCATTTGCGATTCGAACCCAGGCCTTTCGAGTGGCAAGCGGGAATTCTACCTCTGCACTTTTTGGTGGAGCTGCGCGCAGCTCTTAACTCGACGACACACTGCAGACTACCAATCGCAGCGCCCCATGCGGCTTAACCCTGTTTGGGATCAGTTTTAGAAGCTCGTTCAGAGCACTCCCCTGTTCTAGTACACTCTAGCCATAGGAATGAATGAATGAATGAAAAATTCACCCAGAACCTCCTTTGAGATTAGTCAAAGTCATACGTATGCGTAGAGTTTACATAGGTTATAGCTGTCCTTAGAACTTTATAGTATTCGGGGACATGAACATGGCGTCTATCTCGCTCCTTTTAACTAACGTCCGCATCTGTAATTTCCTTGCGGCAGCCCTATTCCGATACCATATGCCAGTTTCGCATGAAATTCTTCGCAGTGTAAAAGTCTTGCTGATGCGTTCGTATTACGTCATTTACGTCTGTAGCACTTCTAAACCTCGAGGGAGGTTGTTGAATGCGTGAGCGTTTCAATTCTTAGTGAACACGAAAAGCATCCGCCCGTACCTCTCTCAAGTAACACGGCCATCGCTATGAACAAAGAAACGTACAAAAGAAACAGAAACCTTGTTGCCGTTGCAGCGTTTGAACCACGGACTTCAACCTCATCATTTACACCCCATGTGTGACATTATATGGCAAAGTTAGTTGTCCCATGTCACTCCAGCGACACTGCATTTTCGATAATTTTTCATAACATGAAGTCTCCGTCATCCCGGGAAATGCTTCCTTGTTTGGCTTTACATCATACTGCCACACGCGCTCCTTTCTTTCTATAATCTTGTTACCGCCCCATTACTATGTTAGTGCTGCCTTGCGCAAAGCGCGCCCGAATGACTGAGAACCATCTAGATAATCTTAGAACCTTCCGATGAGATTACGTGCACAGGCCGAATTTTAGAGTTCCGTAACTAAGGCATCCGCTAGAGATAACGCTGGAATCTTCGATGACACATGTATAAAAACCTACGCGCTTGACCGCTTGTCAGTTTTATCGACGGCCGACGCTCTGTTCGCCGCTATCAGTGTATGCAGTGTGTATTGCAGTAAATTGACTTTCCGTTTCCCGGCCACAAGTTCGGCCAAATAAAGAGTTTCATCTTGGACACGCCGCCTGGTGCCTTCTTCTACGTCACGGCCACGTGACAATAATTTGTTAATCGAGTGACCATTCATTACTGCGAATTATAGTTACAATTAAAAATGTTTTTCGTCGTAGTTCTTCATTCCATTCAAATGCTCTTTCATTTCCCAAAGTGAGTTCCACGAAGGGCCTTTTGGGCTTCCGTGAGCGGTGACAACAAATGTGACCCGCTCTAGTTATACCGCCATGAACACCTTAATTGTAGATTTAGAGCGCTGACCTTGCATTTTCTATTTCACGAAACCATGCGGGCAGCAAGACAGCCATGTGGCAGCGGTATTGAACATCGTAGTCACAGGGCTCACGATGAAAACTTCGCGGAGTAGCGTTAAGAACCAAGACGCGAGTAGATTCGACGGCGTAGTGCGTGCTGGGCTCTTCACTTTTATCCTTTTAAGTCCAGCGATCTGGGACATCCACAACTGCGGCATAGTCGACCATAAGGCAAAGCGCTCAGCGTAACTCCAAGGCGACCGTTATTTAAACATTGATTCCTGAGAAATGCACCATAGTTCGCTAACTGCACTTACAGCACTTATTCCTACAATGGGGTTAAGCTGTACGTCGCGATTAGTTTTAATCTGCCTGTTGAAATTTTTTCACGAGACACTTTAGAGCATCCATTGAAAATGCACGCTGTGACTCCTGAGTATTTAACTGTAGAGTAGCCATAGTTTGTTCGGCAGTTGCGCTTCTCTGCATTTGCGAATAGTGCATAGCCAGTGGGAGGACCATTCTATGCGTCAGCAATTTTGTTTGATGGCATCGGTTGGATATTTTCTTGCTGACGAGCTTTTCTTAATTGATGCTGCGGCAATGCAGCCCTCCGGGGTTGAAATATTACCTGTCGCTCATGTGATGAGAAAGTGCTCATCTATCACGTTAAAACTCAGGAAAAGTTTGCGGAAGCAATGCACATCAGCACCATGACGTATGGAGTAATAGTGGTGGTAATGAATAGTAGTAATCAGTTCAAGAATTGATTTGAAACTAATGGGGGGCAAACTGTCAGTGGAAGCACATGTGTAGTGTAGATGATGTTTCAAAGTTTGCCCTTATATTACGATGATAGATCAGCATGACCTATAAGAAATTTCTAGCATTTATTGTTGTCATATTTTAGTAATCCGGGTAATTGTGTCTTTCCTGGCGGTCACTGGTGTCAAACGAAAAGTGTACGAGATGGTAATATAGTTTTTAGTTCACAGCACTGGCATTTATATTTATTTAGCAATCATTGTCATCGCCATTACGTTATATTACATGCAGTATAGGACAGAGTCCAGTGCGATTGACCTCCCATTTAATCTGTCCTGCTAGAGCTCATTCCATTTTATATCTGAAAATTTCTCAGTTTCACCTCAACCTTGCCGGTTTCAGCGGCATTTCCCACCCATAGATGCCTATTCCGCCGCTCTAATTCACGAGTTATCAGTTAAGTATAATATGAAGTTGATTCAAAGATCGCGTTCTAATGAACGCAATGGAAACTTATGGGAACAGGATGTATGCAGGAAAAACTTTAATTGATCTGTAGCAACCAACACTTTAAGTTCAATTACGGTAAATTAAAATTAAAAGGATGACTGGCTCATTATAATTCAGAGTGCATAAGAATCAATCTGCAATGGTGATGCACAAGCGTGCTCGGGCTCTATTTAGTTGTCTGTTTATGTATTTCCGAAAGTTCCACATAACAAGTCCATCACTATAATAATTGATGAAGATATAATCAGCGATATTTATTTCCGATTCGTCACGGAGCTGCTAAACGGCTAATGGTCATTGGAGCAAAAAGTTAATCGGCCACCTCAATACCAAAAAAAAAAAAAAAGAAGAAGAACAGGGGAGGGGTGAAACATTTAGGGAAGGGTGTTTCAGCTCCACTTTTAGACCTCTATATAAGGGACTCTGAGAGTTTGTTCCTTGCAGCTATCGGCAAAAGGTGCCTGTTCAAAAGGTAACGCAAAAAACACGAGAGACAGTGAGGTAGAGTGAATGAAACCAGGTTTATTCCACATAGGATTGCGCCGAGGATACTGCGGCAGAAAGGAAGGGTGTTTCATCTCTGTTCAGAAGAATGCTTGTCGACTAAGAGTGCTATATGAACCATTCTATCGCATGTGTTTAGAAGAAGTTTATTTCATCGTAGTACGTAACCAACAATTGGAAACAGTGTATAACAACAAAGGCAGCATATCACCTCGTCAACTTACACCGTCAATGGAGCCAAGTATAAGCGGGAACTCCGAGGATAAGTCATCCTGAATAGCCTGCCAGCTTGATCTGGTTATAATTCAGAGTTCGGCTTCCTAATCAAACATTTTTACTTGTAACTTATAAACTAAAAAGTACTAGGAAAAGTAAGTATATAAGTTTGAATTTTATTCTTAAAGCAAGCGACCACAAGACAAAGAAAATGCTTAAAATAGAGCGGCTGAAACAACTGCTACGGCTTCCTCACGAAGCAAAGGTGCAGATCAACCAAAACCAGGACTGATAGTCATACCAATGAATGAATGAATGAATGACTCTACGGAAAACATCCTTTGGGATTTGTATAAGTTATGCGCACACGTAGACCATCATTGTAGGTTTTAGCTGCCACTATAGTACTTTGTATTCGGGGAGCATCAGGATGGCGCCTTTCTTCTTCTTCCTTGCGTTCGTAATGGTGCATTCAGATGACGGACCAAATCCGGATGTGGAGGCTCGGACGGCGCGTCACGTGACCTCACATCAGCGATTCTCCTCATCCGTGCGTCGTCCGCGTGGCTCGCGGACGGATGAGCCCTACCTGTTTTTCACATCGGGATTCTGCGGCGTTAGCGGGCAAATAAGCTGGCAACCAATACACTTTTCGTCTGCTCGAGCCGCACGGCTGTCCTCGCACTTTATTTCAGCTCTGCTGGCGCTTCAAGTTATTTCTGGGGCCGTATTCCAAGGCGATCACCTTTGAGATATCTATCACTTTTAATGCGCACTGACTGGCGGGTTGGAGGGTAGGTAAGTTGTCGCTTTAATCGTTGCACACGCAGGATTCTGCGTCAGGCAAAGCGGCGGTGTCGCCGATAGCGGTAGTCTCAGAACACGGCCCGTGTTTGAGCACTGATTATACGGTAAAGATGCGAGCCAAGAGAAGGAAACATAATCTGCAGCATTGCAATGTGCACTGTCGGTACCTGTTATCCGCAAAAGAACAAAAACTGCCGATATCGGCGATCACTGTATCCTCCCTTCGTACGCGGTGCACCATGCGCGAACGCAGCGAGGTCAGTCTTCAGCAGCTCTAGTAAAGCAGGTTTTTCTTCCAATCCAGCCATTCCGCCAACAACACCGTTTTCACCGAAACAAATCACAGCCCTCCACAATGCTCGATGCTTGTCAAAGCACTCTAAAAGCACGGCGTGCTTCGCGTTCTGTAGGCCACCATGTTGAATACTCTCAAACCGGTCTGCTGGCAGCGGCTGCAGGTCAGCGGAGAGGCTGCGGTCGAGAGTAATCCGGCTGTTTTCTCCTAGGGCACCGTCCGTCGTGTGGATGCGCCTGCAGGCGGATCATCCACGGATTAGCCGTCCGCGTCCACGACAAATCCGGATTCCGTCCGTCGTCTGAATGCACCATAAGAGTCAGGAACAGTCCCATGGCAGCCGCTTCCAACGATCATCGACACGCGAGTTTCGCATCAAATCTTCGCAGAGTATGCATTCCTTTCGTGTACATGTTACAATACTCTATCTCTGCATCTCGTGCTGGTGAGGGCTTTGAAGTGCTCATCCATTGCTGCGTCGGCTCAACAAAAAATTGTCCGTCTGTCCCTCTCACGTAAGAGGATTGTCGCTATAAACAAATGAGTGTATAAACAAAAAAAAAACAGTGAGGCCTTGCGCGGAACGCGCAGCACAGTCACAGCGAAAGCTGGAAGAGAGACCTTTCTAAAGCCTTTTTTTAAACACTCTTGGGGCAACTACTACAAGCACGATTGCATGGTACCCACTACGCCATAAATCATCATAATTATTATGTAGTGGGGAGCGTCTACTATGTGATTATTCGTCATTCTTCGGAAAAGCGCGATACCCGCTACACGCTTGTAACGCATTATGTGCATTTTGATGATGCTGTGGCTGACGACGATGAATAATTATGCCTGAGGCCTTTGTAATGGGTTGGAGCATTCAACGACCCACTCGTTACGCAGTTCTCACTGTGTGACTCCTGGTTGTTACTTTACTGTTCTAAAACGCTTTATTACACATGTTAACGCGATTCCTTACCCGACATGAAGCCTGCATAGGGTCAGTTTGCAACGGATTGTCAAGCACCGGCGTAGCTCAGTGGTAGAGCGCTGGGCTGCCACGTAGAGGGCCCGGGTTCGATTCCCATTCTGTCATATGAATCTTTATTTACTTAGTTTTTTTTTCTTATTTCGCGCGATAGTGGTTAAGGACACCGGCGGCGGCGGTGGACAACTACGGCGCAAAAGCGGCCCTTCCTGTGATCTCATAACAGCATTCGCTGTAAAACAGATCTTCTTGACGTTGCAGTGTTTATACCCTGGCTATGAACATCATTGTATGCAACCCCTAAGCGCCATTTCATAGCAACGTTCGTCGTTCCACTATACTCCAGCAACACTCTTCGGTGATATTGTGACGTGGTCGTGACGTTGACGAAGGGCAACAGTCAGCGTGTCAAAGAAGAGAAACTCTTTATTTGGCCTAGCGTCGGCCGTCGATAATCTGATCCGCAGCAAGGTGCGTCGGCATTCATACATGCGCCAGCGAACATTCGAGCATTATCACAGGCGGCCACGTTTATACGAGAATAAACTCGGCTCTTCGTGTTTGCTTGCTCAAGCCTAACAGATGATCCTAAAATAATCTGGAATGATCTCAGACATTCTGGCGCGGTTTGCGTAAGGCATTATCTACACGTGCACTAGGCCGGCGACATAAAACATCGAAAGAAAGGGGCGTGTGTGGCAATATCTCATCCGTTTACGTCTCCATCATCCTCTGAATTTCTGCAATTCTTGTTTCCCTTTAAGTCACATGTTGCTTATCGCTGAATCATTCGTTAGCATTAGGTATACTTACTAATTAAGAAAGGAAATATAATTTATGAAGCTGTTATGCTCTCGTGTTTTTCGTCTTTTTACCCCCCTTTCATCGAAAGAAATATGGTCCGGGCTCTATTATTTTTTTTACACGGTTGAACTGCACAAACTACGTTTCAGTATAGATTACATCAGCCTTTTGGGAATCACCCACCAAAATGTGAATTGATCGACCAGCCGATGAAAAAATTGGCCACGTATCTGCGTGCTTCGCTGCAAATGTCGTCGAAAGACGGTAGTCTTGTGCCGGCCGTACTACTATGTTTTGCCTTGCCTCAGACAGCGCCTACTCAACGTTGAATTGACCGAATCTGGCTGGCATTGATAAAACACTGGGGTCTTTAGAATTGCGTACCTATGTATTTTCTAATAAAAGAACACGCGGCCTGACACTAACATATTAATGTTGCGCCTCAGGTATGCGTAGTATTTGCTTTTTGATCGAATATGTTCACAAGTATGAACGCAAACACCAGTTCAAGATGGCTGGGCGTTCAGAAAGTGGTTAAACATTGGCCGAGTAGCTGAATCGGGTTACCGACAGACAGACAGACAGACAGACAGACCAAAATTTTTGCATTCAAGTATCCCAAGAAAGACTATCGTCTTTAAAAACTCTGATGGATAAGAATTCAGCGATTAACGAATGAAGTGGCGAAAAATTATTCGTTACTATACATAAAAAAATATTTCATCAACCGTACCTTTAACAGCGCATATGTAATGACAGTGGTGATATGGGGCCTTGAGCGCAACATGTAAATCTTCAAACGCAACAGAAGTTTGCGGTCAGACTCTTCTTCAGACGTTTCGCGCCTTTTGCAAGAAAATGTCCTTTTTTAGACGTTTGCGTCGCTCGCGACAGGTTATCGACGCAAACGGCACGCTCACCTGTCTTTTTTTTTGGCATCCGGGACAATCTTGCTGTGGAAGTATTTGAGTCTCAAAGCGCGAACAGTGGTAAAGCGTCGCACAAGCAAACACAAACACAAGCAAGCACAAGCAAACTGTCAGCGAGCACCATGAAACTGCCGACGACGTGCCAACGCACGCCTCAACAATAGAGTGTTTAGCCTCTCCGGTATTCCGCTATGCGCAAAAATGCTTTGCATATTCCGGAACACAGGGTGTGAGCTGCGCATGCGTGCGCCCGGAAAACATGGCCGCAACACTGAAAGCGGTTGCGTCCACCTCGAATCCATCAAGTGGCCATTGCGCGCTTTGTAGTCGTTAGCTCCGAAATGATGCTTTTACGTCATTTAGATTCATGTAATGAAATTCCGACAGCAAAGTATTCTTGCCTATACCGCCCAGTTTTCGAGAACCGTAGTCAAATAATCAATGCTGTAGGCCTGGCGGGTGGTGACGCGTGCTTCCGGAATCTCGGAGGACACAGATTGCGCGTTTGTTAGTTGGTTTTTCTAATCCATAGCTGGCGCCACTCGAGGCGGTGGCAGCTACAACAGACGCTATCCGATATATGCTACGCCCTTGTGACAGCGGTATACCGGACAAGCTTAAAAACGCTAATTTCAGACCACGAAACTTTGCACGGTCTTCAAAGCCAGCGTCCGACGCTGGGAGCATCACGTGTCAATCTTCAAGCCCAGACTTGAAACATGAGCATGCTGGGAATTGTGGCCTTAGCATGGAGGACGAGGGGAGAGCGGCGTCGAAGGAAGTTGGCTTGCGCACGCTAGGCGCGTGCACTCGGCAATTTTTTGTCATACGCCAAAAAAAGGTAATACCCAGGAGCATGAAGTGAATTGTGACACGAACACGGGGAGGTAGGGGCTTTAGAGGAAAGTGGATTGTAGACGCTAGACGTGCCCCCTCCTAATTTTTTAAAGGCGGTAGTCTGTCTTGGGATACTTCAACACAGAAATCTTGGTCTGTCTGTCTGTCTGTCTTTCTATCTGTCTGTCTGTCGCACGATTCAACCACCCGGCCAAAGTTTAAGCACTTGCTGAACGCCCAGCCATTTTGCACAAGTCGCTGCGTTCATACTTGTGAACATTGTTGATCAAAAAGCAAATATTACGCATATCCGAGGCGCAACACCAATACGTATGCATTAGGTGGTGCGTTCCTTTAATAGAAAATACATAGACACGTAATTCTAAAGACCCTAGTGTCTCTTAGGCTGCGCTGAAAATGTGACGCTATGCACAAAAGAGCCTAACAGTGACTCTGGGTTCTGCACAAGCTCATGTTTCCCGATGCCACTGCCAGATGGCGTCTATATCTCATGCAGCGCCTCCTATATTTTATCAACGCCAGCCAGATGCGGCCGATTCAACAGAGTGGAGGTGCTGTCTGAGGCAAAGCAAAACATAGTAGTACGGCCGGCAGAAGACTATCGTACGACATTTGCAGCGAAGCGCGCAGATACGCGGCCGGTTTTCTATCTGTCGCTATCTCTTTCTCTCTACCTCTAACATTCTAATCTTTTTCTTCCTCCATCGTAGGGGACGCATATTTACACCAGTTTTAACTTTCAGCCCAACTGTTTCATGGCACCCCAATGTCCTCTGTAAGCAACGTGTGTTTAGAACAAATAATGAATGCTTTAAAGTATACATACACTCTACTAAATCATTATTTCAGACCATCATCATTCAACACAAAGGCCGTTAACCTGCTTCGAGAAACTGTTGATATAGCTGCGTGTGTTAAGGCCCACCTGTACTAAGTCATCTTGAAAAGCCTCCGTGTTTGATCTATCTACATTCTGAAATTTCGGCTGCCTATCCAAATAACTATGCGCTAACCTACATAATAAAAGTACTGCAAAATAAAAATTAAGTTTCCAATTTATCCTTTATGCAAACGGTTACACGATAAAGCAAATGCTTTAAAGAGTGCCGTTAGAAGCTCTGCCACAAATCGCCCACCAAGAAATGGGAAGTGTGTATTTGAAGAAGCACTGATAGCGAAAGCAAAGATATTACTAATGAATGAATGGACCGATGAATGAATGAATGAATGAATGAATGAATGAATGAATGAATGAATGAATGAATGAATGAATGAATGAAAAATCCGCCCAGATCCTTTCGGGTTTGCCTTAGTGACGCGTAAGCGATGAGTTTTATTTTAGGTTGCAGCTGTTCCTAGAACCTTGTATTCGGGGAGCATGAGCATGGCGCCTTTCTCCTGCTTGCTAGCGCTCGTCAGCGTCCGCCGCATCCTGCTATCAGCGAAACGCGTGTTTCGCATTATAATTTTGAATTCTAGAACTTTCTCTGACGTTTAGATATTAGAATTTCTTCTTTCTTGTCTTTTTCTAGAGATGGCTTAGAAGCGCGTATGCCTTTTTGTGCCGACTCAACAACGACATTGGTCGTTTGTTTCTGTCACGTAAGACGATCGTCTCTGTAAAGAAATAATGTATGCAACAAAAGAAATCACCTTGGCTTACAATGGTTTGAATCCTTTCTTTGAAGCTCACTCTATGCACCTAGTAAGTACTCCTTCGTATAGGTATTCGTCGTTCCACAATACTCCAGCAACACTACTGGTGTGGTGTCATTTTTCATTCGGTCAAATCTCCATCATCCTCAAAATTTTTGCATTGTTTCGCTTTAGGTCATATGTTGTTTACCACTTCATCATTCGTGAGCACTGAGTATAATTTTTATTTAAGAAAGTAAATATCATTTATCAAACAGTTACGCCCTTCTGTTTTTCATCTTTGTTTTCCTTTTCATACAAATCATTAGGGTACATTCCTTTTTTACCCTTAGATGACGGAACTGTACCGACTACATATGAGTATTGATTGTAACAACCTTGTCCGAAGCAGCCCACTGAGACGGTCATTTAACCGATCAATCAATGAAACAGCTCGCATCGATAAGAATTTATGAAATAATGGCTAATCTGGAAAACGATTATTCGTTAATCTACTTAAAAAATATTCGACCATCCCTACTCCAAACAGCGCCTCTGTAACGCCAGTGGTAACAGGGGCCTAGTCACACTAGTCACACTCTCGTGCCATACCCCTATGGAAAAAAAAGTCACAGTTTCGCCACTGAGTGATAAGCTCATATGATATGGTCTAGTGCGAAGACCCTTGCAATACCTTATTTCAAGTGTGCAATAGTTTTGTTTCCTTTCATTTTCGAAAAAAATTTAATGCCAGAAGTCAGGCATTTAGCTGCATCATCATACAAAATGAGCAATTAATGCACATTGAATATTTCAACTGCTACCCGACGACTCAACAAGCCTGAATGAAAAGCGAATATGAGGAACTGCAATGCGTCTTAAACAGTAATTTATGTCTATGGAAAACAGGGTACGCTTTTATCTGAATAGCACGTGATAGATTATACAGACATATTTCAGAGAGGTGTTGATCTTAGCTGCCTGTCCTATTTCCATAACAAAACAGTCGGCAGTGGTAACTGACTTTCAGAAATGCTGTGTCACATAAGTTTTATAATTCTGAGCAGAGGCGTAAATCCATGAAGACCACAAGGGGGGGGACACAGATCTGCCAACGGCGGCCATTTTGTTTTTACAAATATGCTTTATTTTTAATTATACAATATTAAAATTATGCATTCACATATAGTACTAATAATAATAATAATAATAATAATAGTAGTACAATAGAACGAGCATGAGTGTCGGGGCCCGGTGACAAAAAATAGCACGGGGCATCCAAGCGGCATCACATGGCGAAGTTAGTTTCTAATACCAACTCGTGGGCGGGCGCTAGCATCTCTGCAGCTGCATCATTCGGGTTAAAGTATCCAATAAACAATGGTAGCAATTTTTGTGCTAACGCATAAAGGTATTTCCCATCGTACGTACCGGCTAGAAGTACTTCGATCGTTTCTGTTCATTGAAGGTGCTTCAGATTTCAGAGTTGGTTTTGCGAATTTTCGTTGTCCTTGACTGTCAAGAAATTCAAATGTGACGTTTGGAAGATAAATCTCAGGGGGGGACACTTGCATGAGGTGTCCCCCCCCAGCCCGACTACAGGGGGGGTCAGGACCCCCCCTGACCCCCCCCATGATTTACGCCACTGATTCTGAGCATCCTGATAAGTGAAGACTCTTTATAAAACTGTATTCGTGATGAATGCTTATAGCTCGTATGTTACAATAAATCAGAACCAATTCCCGAAAGTACAATCAATAGAACAGGTGCTCCTGTGGTTCAGAACTTACATCAAACTGCGATATATGATGTATATTGGAAACCTATAGTCCGATTGTAACATACGCATGACTTATTGATAAAGAAATACAAGAGCCAGCATTTTATTTCCGACCATTTTCCTATTTCCCCGACGTACATTCAAAACCGAACCTCAAAATGAACTTTGCGCCGTTCTTGGCGCATAGGTAATGAAAGAAGTTTGCAATAACACTTGACTGAAACTCATTAAGGTTCTCGGTGTATTCTATGGGCTGAATAAACATGGACCATCATCACTACTAGTTGAACGGAAAAGTGCACAAGATATGTTACTGCAATGAGAAAAATTGTAATTAGACAATTGTTTTTTACGCGCCTCATATTCACCATCGTAGCCACTTATAAGTATAGCTTAAATTTATAGGAAATGAAGCAAACGTTTAAGAACTCACGCGTCATTGAGAGCTCGTTAGTAATTTTTTTTATTTGCTGACTTCTTGCTCGTCGTTATAGCAACGATATATCACGCTCTTTTCGTATCTGCATCTTATCATGGAATGAAAGTAATTCCACCCCTTGTCCGCGTGTCATTAGTGAAGTTGAGAAACTTTTTTTTTTTTTTTACTGTGCACTTTCCAAGATATTGGTTCCTTTCTCGATGACCCTTCCGGCGTGTCTTCTATGATACCTTGATAACGAGGTGGGCTGACTTCGTACCTGTTCAACTTCTGTTAACAAGGAAGAAAATTAATCCCACTCCTGCGCACGTGTCATTAGTGAAATCGAAACGTGGTTCTATTTGCGTTCACGTCACATCCTGCAAGATATCGGGTTCCTTCTTTTAATGACCACTAGGGTTTCACTCCTGATGGGTCCTTGGTGTAAGAACCGACATACTAGGGAAATATAATACCTTACATACTATAACACATCCCTTCCTTTGATACTTCGATAACAAGACGCCGGTATCCTCACTAGAAGCATATTATAAGGAACCGACTTTTGTCTTTACCTCAAAAAGACAGATTACACTTCATTTGCAAACACAGCAGCAAAGTCCTTTTTTGTAAGTAGCTTACTTTAAGGAAAGTTCGTCCTCCACGTGCTCGAAGGGAGAAAGTACAAACATGCATTGGCGGACGTATGCAGCTCATCCCATCACCCATTCTTACGCTCGAGCTCCCCTCAAGGAAGTGCACGCCGATGTTCTTCTCTTTACTTACAGCCCAACGGCTCACAAGGCTTGCGCTGTATCCAAGCAACGTCGAGGAGGGAAAGGAAATTGCCGACATCATTGGATCAAGCGGTGGTACACGCGTGTTTGAACAGGGTACAACCAACGCACGGTCCAGGGAGTTCTAACAAAGGCAAAGAAAGTTTTTTTGTGAGCCCCGAATGGACTCTGGGCCTGTAGATGAGTATTGCAATGAACGCTTCGCCGGGAGCTTTCTGTTCGCCCAATATATATATATATTTTTTTTGTTCCCCGAAACAAATCCTTTGAACTTTCTCCAGAAGGGATTTTTCAGTATTGTAGCTCACTTCTATCAATATTCTGATGCACCAGGTATATATTTGGGTTTTGTTGTATTGTGCGACGTAAGTTTTTCTGGCTTTTGTTGTTGTTGTTTGTTTGTTTGTTTGTTGCTGTTGCTGTTTGTTTACCCTATAGCGATAGGGCCGTGCTGCAGCTGGGCCTTATAACCTTATGTGGCATTTTTTACCAAGATGAGCAAATAACTAATCACCATGTTTTTCAGACAGGCTGTTTTTTTTTTAATATTTCATAAATAAGACTTCAATTATTCCTTCACGGCAAGCTTAGAAACCTATTAGTTCTTTTTGTCGGTGTATACCTAATGAAAATATTATAATCAAAGGGCTTTTTATATTAGGTTATATCATAGCAACTAAATCCTGTGCTGCACAACATGCTACATTGTCTGTCTTTTATTGTATTCTTCAAAAATAAGACATCACTCTTAAACCCCCCAATTTATTTATTTGATACCGTATTGAGCTTGTTGACTTGTTATTCATTGTCTCGCTTTAAAGCGAAGTTTTTCTTGCACACGGTTGTGCCTTACTAGTGGCATGCCTGCATTATTGCACGTAATCTTACCTCCATGTCCCGTAAACATGGAGCTCCATGTCCCGTGCTGCCTTTTCAGCGCGAACATCCATGGTGTGTTGAATTCTTAAATATATGCTACATAACCACCATCTCTCTATCATAACCACCCTCATGACCTACCTACCTCATTGCTTACGGCCTTAACAATTTTTCATAAGAGTTAATAATTGTTGGGGTTTCACGTCCCAAAACCACGATATGATTATGACAGACGCCGTAGCGGAGGGCTACGAAAATTTCGACCACCTGGGAGGGGTTCTTTATCCTGCGCCTAAGTCTAAGCGGACGGGCCTCTTGCAATACGCCTCCGTCAATATGTGGCCGCCGCTACCTTTCTCATAAAAATTTTGTTGATTATTCGCTCACCGTACGAGCCCCTAACTCTTTGTAATCAATGCTGCACCTTTACGCGGTTTCGCCAGTGGCGAAGAATTCTACTCACGCTCTACGACGATGCAATCGACTTCCTTTGATGACGTGCATTAGGCCTTTCATCGGATCTCTTTGCAGGCTTACAATGCTTCCGGGTTCCAGGCATTCTTCCCTCGGCACTCGTTGATTTGATGGGACCACAGAGACGGCCACTTTACGCCTTTTCATTTGACTATTATTTTGTGGTTGCAACAGATTCGTCTTCGTCTATCTAACGTGATCCGGCAGTCTTCGAACCGTCAAACGGCGTCATCTTTTTTCTCTTCACTTGGTGTATCTTAGTTGCTTTGATCACAACCATTGATCGAATGTGCAATATCTCCGGAAGCTTTCACTCCTGAAGAATAGGCTTGTTGTTTTTTCACTTGCTCGCAATCGCCAAGGGCATATTTCTTCGCTGTCTTTTTATGCCACGTCAATCTACTTTCACTTACTCTTAAGGAGAACTTCCTATTTTCACAAGGAAGCCCCATCCGTGCACATTTTTATGAGTCTTCACCTCCACATCTTCACCTCGAATGACCAGCTTCATTTCTGTCATATAGCTGATCAGACGTTTGCATACGATAGCACGCTTTGCCCTTCTATTATCCTCAGAAAGTAACTTTAACACATTTGTCCGGATCCCGCACCATGTAAGCTTTCCCGCTGAGTTTTACTGTAATCATACATTCCTCCCGCCCCCCCTTTAAGCGTTAACCTTAAATTATTTTATATATTCACATTGAAAGTAACTAAACAATCATGTCGGTCAAGTGTAACCGCAGAGTTGGTTGAGTGGCTTCTACATTAGATGACGCCGTGACAATATTACACCGCACAGTTGTGCCTTAGAACACTTTCGATGGGCCTGAACTTAGCCAGGCTTATCAAAAGCGTGATGTCATGTTTTCCATTTTGAAGCTGCCATATGAAAAAAAGTTTTCTGTAGAGATTGGCCCTTCAGACGTTTAACAAGAGTTTTGAGGCCGCGCTTCTTCGTATTTTCCGTGCGGCGCAAAACCGTCGACTTCCAGCGCACCACTGCAATTACTCGTTAGTGCCCCAGACTTGCAAAATTGACTTCAAATTCTCACTATTATCCCCATGTTCTCTTAATTTATTCGGAAAACTGTCAACAGCAATACCGGTAAAACGTACCACGGTCCTAAAGTAGTCAACAAGTTCCAAATATTCTGAAAAAACTGCGATATATACCTGTGCGAACGTATGTTAAATACCGATGCGCGCAAATGTGAAAAGAGAGAACAATTAATTACACTTGCGAATTGCCTGCCTTAATTAATTGGGGACGACCTGCGTAGTGTAGAACGGTGCACACATTTACAGCCACAAAACAAGTCCACCTGAGACGCGGACCGGGCTTGCAAAAGCAATATTGCTGCACTAAGTGAGCGAGTGCGAGTGAGCGGCAATGGGAAACGTGCAGGACCTACAGGGGGCGCAGCAGTGCACTGCACCTATGCGCCGCCAGCGCCGCGAGTGGCGACTTGCGGCCACTTCAGTTTCAACTGGCGTGCTACGAATCGTCGTCTCTCCGTCAGCTACGCCCGCTTTGTATGCAAGTGCGTGTGCGCGAAGGTGACAGGTTTGATAAAATGGGTAGGCTTCCGGAAAGTTAACAGTGCATGATTCTATTGGGGCCCCAAAAGAAGAGAAAGGACAGAAATTTATGGAATCAATCATGTTTTCGATATGACGTAGCACAGACGCACGACAGATGTTTTGAAAGGGCGATTCGTGCGGCCAGCCGGCGTAAAGCTCGAAGCATAGACCGTCACCATCGATGTTTGTAAACATTATTTCTTGCTATTTTGCCTGCGTATTGTTGAGTAAACGATGGCATTGGTGTCTGACATGTGTTAGACAACCCCTGCTATGCACGCAAGTAATACGTACGGTCATCGAACTTCACGAGCTGCATTTAGTAATGAGTGGCATTTGCGCGAAGTTTTCTGTGCAGTAGTTCAGCTTCGTTTATAGGCGTTGCTCGGGCTGCATGAGTCCTTGAGTAAATTTGTCACGTGCCAGCTTTGCACGCGATATCTCAGCTGTCACGTAGCGCAATAGAACAGCGTGGCCCGGCTTCGCTTGCACGCGCAGTGCTGTTAAGGGCTATGGCAGTACCTAGGGAATAAATTTTGAAATTCTCGCGGTCTGCGACGCATTTTGCCTGGCATGCGGGACTTCTTCCTTAATGTTACTGTTTACGAACTGCGATACGGCAGAAAAACAGCAGCAACGTACGAGTGAGAATTGCTGGCTCTGTCGATTGCCTTCCGCCAACGAATTGTGGACTGCAGACTCGAGATCACTTTTTCCGGCTGCCCCTCGGTTCCTTCAGCACGGTGAAAACATCAGTTAACTTGCGTGGAGAGTAAATTCGTAGCGAACTAGCTACATCATGAACTTCATAAACGTGCCCGCGGGATCACTTGCTTCATGCGGCGTACACTAATCCAGTGTTCCCGCCGGTTTCTGAAGCGCAGTCACGGCGCTAAATTGAAAAACTTTGTTCCAGGTGCGTAGTTCTTATAGTTATTGGCACAGTTTACGACACAGAAATTCATACGCGACATTGCGAAGCACCGCTAACAACCTGACACGGCTGCGCTCATGGGTCGGCTGCTGCACGGAGCACGCCAATTCGTTTCGTTCACTCCCGCAGCGCGGCGCCACCGGCTCAGTGCACGTTCCCTATAGGAAATTGCCACGCGAGGCGCAGTAAAATACGAAGGACTCAAAGAAGAAAAAAGCAACACAGGGTGTCGCTTTCTTTGTGAATATCTGTTTGCGTGGACAGCGTAATGGCGCGAGACTTGTCTACAGACGAACAGCGAGTTGTTGCACCAGTGTCGGGACGAGTGTGAGCAATTAATTGGCACTGATCGCATGGCTGACAGGGCACGGCGGAACCATACGAAACCTAATTTGTTCGCCATGTCATTGCACGTATGTATACACGTCCCTACGTGTTCATTGACGCACTGCAAGTTCTGTCTTTGTAGTGCTATGTTTTCTTTTTTTTTCCTTTTTACTTGCATCAACTTCCGCCATGTACAAATTGGAAACCTCAGGGGGCCAGGATTCACTAAGGTATTGCATTTGGACCATGCAGGGTAGCATGTGTATGCATACTGTTTTTACTGTATCCAGTTTATTTCGATCGCAAGACATCTAATATATATAGAGAGATTATTTCGCATCAGGTGTCATTACTCTGAAGAGGTGTGAATGGCACCAGTGAAACAGATCCACCAAAACTTGTTTTTGGGTGAATTGGTTCATTGTAGAGCGAGGGAGTAACAGATAGATTCAACAGTGATGTTGACCTTTTTGCACTATCTGTGCACATTAAACGACACCATATCATCTAAATTTCCCGAGCCCACCGCATCGGCGTGCCTCCATATCATACGGTGGTATTGGAACCGAAAACGCTAAGAATTATTTGTATTAACTTTTCGGTAAATTGAAGCCCGATCGAAAGCACGAAAAACAGCCGAGGCATATGGAAGAAGAGCTGAAAACTGTGTATATTTGTCGGAAAACATAGCCGTAGCTACACGATATGTGCATGCCCACAGGACCCCAGAAAACAGCAGCGAGAGCGCAAAGGCATGCGCAAAAAAAAAAAAAAAAAAAACACGCGACAACATAACAACACGTGTTAAGTGCATTCAGAACAAATCTTTGGAATTGAGAAGCATAACCAGGCAATGAAATGCGAAGAACCAGGAATGTATGGAAAATGAATCCGAAGCAGCACACAGTGAGTTGGTGCGATGAAATTAAAAAGTCAAAGGCATAAATTTCGATCAGGTCGCGCTAGGGCAGGCTGAATTGAACAGGGTTAGGAACGGCCTTCGTACGCCGGTAGCCGTAAAACAAGCCGAGGGGGGGGGGGGGGGGGTACTGTTTCTTTGCGATAATTTTTGCGTACGTGACCTTGCGGATGTGAAACCGACTTCTCCCGATACAAAATCACCAGCGGCAACCACTGGAGCGCAACGAGGCACACTTGGCACGTGAATGCTGTGGGTAAAGGAGATGATGACACTTACATTTGTTAAACTAATCAAAGTAGCGCGAGCTATTTGTCTTTCTCTACCGCAGAGGTGGTGAACTGTTTATTGCATGTGCCTTCAGTAAATGATGTACTGGGCTCAATTGTCATGACCGCCGGGCGCCCAACGGTAATTCTGGTGGAGAGAGATTCACTGCGGTCTGGCTTTTGGTGTTCTGGGGACTCATTTATCGAGGAGGTGTCCTCTTCTTTCCGCTCTCTTCTTCTGCAATCTTCCACATCACCTCAACGACATGGTGTCAAGCTCATCTATACGTTGCAAAAAAATAAGCGCATTTTCTATCCTCCAGCCACTACTCTTGTCTTTCTGCCAGTGCCAGAGATGGGTTCTTTAGGGCACGACATTTACCGCCTTGGCTATGTGACTCTCTCTGTGCAGTAGCTATCGCTGACAACGCGGGTCCAAGCTAGCAAGCGACAACTCGAATGTAATGAAGCTTAGAACGACAGAAAATTGAGAAGTTTGAGTCCAGACGCGGTACACAAGAGAAGAGATGACATTCATGCTAAAAGATCTGGCACGCAAACACGCACACAAAGAGGAAGGTCAAGACACCACGAAACGCCGGATTTTGTGGTGTCTTGACCCACATCCGCTCATCGGCCTAAGTGGGTTATCAGGCATGGTGTCGCGCAGATAAGCTCGAGGGTGCGGGTTCGATTGCCGGGCACAGCGGCCGCATTTTGGTGAGGGAAGAATGCAAGGACAACCACGCACTAAGACCGAGGTGCACGTCCAGTAACTCGAGGTCGTCAAAAGTAAACCGCAGTCCCACCTTCGGTTTGCCTCATGATGATATTGCCACACGCCCTCCTTTCTATGTTTTATCTTGCCGGCTTATTGCGGGTGTAGATACTACCTTGCGCAATCCGCACCAGAATGTCTGAGAGCATTCTCGGTAGTTTTCGGATCATCTGTCCGGCTTGAGCGCGCAAATGCGAACAGCGCAGTTTATTCTGGAGCATCCTCGGCCACCAGGGATAACGCGCGAATGTTCGACGACACGTGTATAAATTTCAGTTTTTTCGACGACAGACGCTCTGTACAATTCCACCTAGAAAAATAATTTCAGGCCTGCTCACTGCAGCGGTGATGTCACGTGCCTTGGCCGAGTGAGCGCGCACGGGAGGCTGTGAAGCTATTGCCACCAACATCTTCCGTGAAAAGATAAAACGTTCGCTGCGAGTTTTACATGTGCAATAGCCTAATTTCGCCTTTTGCGTGGGGACTGGCGCTGGTTTAGGGACTGTATGACGATTTAAATTTTTTTGGGGTGATTTATCTGTAAGCCATTTATTATTCGATTTAATAATAAAAGGTTGCACGCTATCGAACGTGTGACCGAATTATAAGAGCGAAGTTTGATGTCCCTACAAAGTGACGAAATAAATAATGTAAATTTTATTCAATCTTTATTCTTTATTCACACACACACACACGCACACGCACGCACACACACACACACACACACACACACACACACACACACACACACACACACACACAGTCCTGAATATGCACAGAAGCTGCTCCTATTCATTAGCTAAACTTCTGCTGTTTTCTCCGCTGAGTGAGCGCTTTTGTACTGTCGTGCCGGTTCTTGGACCAGTGTACTTGGCAGTCATCCTTAAGTATTACGACTTGAAATGGAGCTCGCACACCTGAATACCATTTAAGAAAGCGATTTATCACACGCTTTCTGCTCCACATGCCCCGTTTTGGCTAAGGTAAAAAACAGGGAAATCTTTGAGGTGTCTACAGCATAGGTCGTCAATACTTGCGAAGCTCACTCAGACTCACTCATGAAATATATTTTACGCTTACGGCTCACTCGGACTCAGACTGAAAAAATTTTCTTGAGCCGGACTCACTCGGACTCACACTCACGAAAGCTTTCTTGAACCTGACTCACTCGGACTCAAACTCACCAAAACATTACTCACCCGAACTCACTCAGACTCACACTCACGGCTCGATCTGAGTCTGAGTGGTCGACTCATGAGTCCGTTAGCCTAGAATTAGCTTTGTCAGCTATGGTGTCAATGCATTTTAACACTAATATCTCACGTAATCGGTGCTCTTCTTGGCGCCTTTTCATATAGCAGACTCGAATACGAGTTATGAGTGCTCGCAAACCAGTAAGGTCATTTTTCTTGAAAAGATATGACAATACAAGATGTATTTATCAAGAGCTTCCCTGAAAAAGTTGGTGGGGGGGGGGGGGGGGGAGAGATCAAGGCCCGCTACGTAACTCGCGCCTTTGATCAATAAATATTGAAATGAGTTATGAACGGCACTGCTTTGGAATACGCGTGAGTAGACGTGGGTATAAACGTGAATCCAGGTAAAACTGATAATAATGCTGAAGATGAGTAGATAGAACCATACGCCGGCAAAAAAAAAAGTGGAGCTCACTCAGACTCACTCAAGAAATATATCTTATGCTTTGGACTCATCCTCGGACTCAGACTCACCAAAATTTTCCTGAGCCGAACTCACTCGGGCTCGCACTCACGAAAATTTTCTTTAACCAGATTCACTCGGACTCAAACTCAGCAAAACATTATACACCCGGACTCACTCAGACTCAGACTCACGGCTCGATCTGAGTCTGAGTGAGTCGACTTATGAGTGAGTTCGCCGACCTGTGGTCTACAGGCATCCAAATTCGGTTGAAGAGCAGCAGTACATATTTCAAGGAAATAAATTAGTCGAAGGTGCTGGCAAAACTGCCTGATAATTACAATACCGCAAAAAAATGGTCGGCGTAGCGGTAAGAAATACTACGTACTACATAACATAGACACGACGCCACACACCAGCCCTCCTTCCCTTTTCTCAGCAAAGTAATCGGAGGTGTTACAATAAGCCCGCGGTGCCATGCGCAAATAGCGAAATGTTTACCGACCCTGAAGGAAAAACGCCTGTCCTGAGAATATATTACCACGCGTGTTAATTGCGTCATTTTGAAGTGTTCGGGGTGCGAGCAGCGGAACGTAAAACTCATCTCTCGCTCCGCTTGTGAAGTCGGTGGAGCGTGAAGGTGTGCCTACTTCGTTTCGCCGTCGTTTTGCAGCCAAGCAGACCGCGTGTCGGCAACCGCGCTCGTCAAAAACGGGAAATCTATGCAGTTCCTAGCCCTTTCTGCGGACGCTACGTTATCGCGGGAGTGAGCGTCAGCAACGCTCAGCTAAAAGTGTCTAACATCAAGGCTTGCGCTAACAAGTCAGAAGCGCACACATTATTTTACAGAAAGAAGCGAACGTGTTAAAGGTGGTGCTATTAAAACAAATCAGAACATACCTTCGGATTACGCAGAGAATGCATATCGATGTCATGTCCTTGAGGAATGAAAACACTGGGATCTCCGGTACATTGTCAATAGCGGCGACAGTTGGGCCCGCAGCACTCTCCAGTTTGGGAGAGCTTGTAGGTGTACACTACGCGAACATTCAGTGAACGAAGCACATGATATCACCACGCAGCACTTCACAGGCGCAGAAAAACGCGGTCATCTTCATGCAGTCGCCAAAGGAAACACCGGCACACCACGACAGGCTTCGTCAGGCTTAGCAATGCTGCTCTCTCGAACGGCGGGAGCATGCATGCGCACGTCTACGCGGCAGCAGACGAGAGTCACGACTGAGTGACGTCAGAGGCCATGCCCCGAGTAGTGAGCAGGCCTGAATTAATTCTTCTAGGTGGCAATTGCTCTGTGCGCCGATATCAATGTACATCGTGTATTGCTTGCTCTAATTTGAGTTTCCGTTTCGCGGCCACAAGTCCGGCCAAATAAAGAGTTTAACCTTGAAGACGCCGACTGGTGCTTTCGTCAACGCCACGACCACGTGACAATATTGTGGTTCTGGCACGTTAAACCTTATAGAAATATTGCTATCAGTATTATGCGCTGGAGTAAGGTTGCCATGTGACCATGGTATTCAGCAACTGTCCGAGTTTCAGTCCATCATGCAACATTAATATGCAGAACGAATAGCGGCGCCGCTGTAGGAGACACAAACATGCGTCGGAAGTTCTTAGTTCTCTGCTCTTTACGGCAGAATGTCATTATTTTTCCCATATTTATTTGGTTTAACAGCCCAGAACCACGATATGATTATGAGAAACGCCGTAGTGGAGGGCTCCGGAAATTTCGGATTATCTGGTGTTCTTTAAGCGTGCACTGACATCGCACATGCCGTATACACGGGCCTCTACCATTTCGCCTCCGTCGAAATGCGACCGCCGTGGCCGGGCGGGATCGAACCCGCGCGACCTTCGGGCATGCAGTCGAGCATTGAAAACATTCGCCTGCAGTCCGATAGAGTTCACCAAATGTTGTGGTTGATTGGTTTACGAAGTATAACGTCCCAAAGCTACTCAGGCTATGAGGAACGCCGTAGTGGAAGTCTGCGGATAATTTCGACCATCTGGGATTCTTCGACCTGCACTAACATTGCACCGCAACTCCTTGTGCGTGCCATATTCCAAATGTTAGTCTGGAGAAAATCCTTGTAATACGCGGTGTCGCTGGAGTCAATGTTTCGGCAAGCTGTCTTCTCTTCTTCAGGGCAACTGCTACATTGAAGAAGACAAGATCACTCGTCGAAACATTGACTTCAGCGACAGCAAGTGTTTCGAGGATTTTCCACCACTTCAAGCTTGATCTTCCCCTGACTTCTATATAAATGCGCTAGCCTGTGTTATTTGCCGAGTATGAAGCTGTCCTGTGTATGAGGTGGCCACGTTCACGTCCAGCTGCTAATTGCAGCTTTTATTGCCTGGCCTTTCTCGCGACACAGTTGCGAATGAATTCAATTCAGTTCAGAAAGAGAAAACAGACAACCACCCGTTTGTAGCACGAAGCCACAAGGAAATCCGTACAGATTTCTCAGAAAGAAAAGCTTCTTAGTTGCCGAAAAATTTGTCCTGGTCCGTGGTTCGAACCCGGGACCAACGCCTTTCCGGGGCGGTCGCTCTACCAATTGAGCTAACCAGAAAGCTAGCAATTGGCAGCGCGAGGGCGAATTCATCGACAACTCGAAGCACATGGAACGGGTGGTGGCTAGAAACGGGTGGTTGTCTATTTTCCCTTCCTTAACCCTTCCGCCACCCTGCGGGTTTCTGGAGAACTCATCTGCACTATTCAGTTCAATTCCACGCGAGCTGCAGGCCTGTAGTATCCGTCCCATTCAGGTTGAACCGTTGAATAAGGTACACAGTGGTGGCTAATATTCCTGGGAGCTGTACGGCTAGCTTTACATTGGGCTTTCCGTGTTCCTAAATTCCTTAGCATGCGGATGGACCGTGCGATATTGCGCTGGATGCCGGGGGCTCATATCACATCTCCTGACCTCATTTGTCCCTTTCATCGTATACCTGCGTGCAGTGTGCCCTATACTGGATTCCGAGCATTCTTGCGCAGATGAAGCAGCTAGGGCATCCAGGGAAATTTTCCTCTTTTTTATATCTTTGGGCATTCTCTCTACCGAAATCCTGTGCCGTTGTGCGGGCGGTGCACCTTTTTTGCACGTTATTTTCACTATTATTATTTTTTTATTATTATTATAAAAAAGAAAATATGGTGCAAGAGGAGGTCCCAACGTATGTATAAGCCGTCAGGGATACCTCCTGTGTTACATGTATAAATCCTTAACAAAACTGTTCACCCCTTCTCTACAACTTATTCTTGGTTTCACAGAATCGTTAGCTTATGTGACTTGTACTGCCACAAGGCGTGCTTTAATAGTTCGTTCACTTTTAACATTTGCACCAGCCACAACACCTACAATTTGAGAGAAGTTTGTAGTCCCCTTCTCGCTAATAAATCCCATGTACGAAGGGTCTCAACAGAAGGGTCACAAATGGCACCCTTCTCTCAAACATGAGACAAGGGTATACCATGAAACGCAGTGGTTCTTTAGTTGAAAAAATACCGACAGGTTCAACGCAATGTGGGAATTGACTCCATACGAAGCAGCCTAGAGAGTATGGCTTCTTATGCCAGATATTTTTGCTTTGAACCGAGCGTTACGAGGTGTATCGACGTCTTTGGATAACTTTCGTAGTTGTCCGCATATCGTGGGCTTGCGAAGGCACGTCGGCTACACTGGCGCATTAAAGGGTAGCTCATTGTCCGACGTAACTTCGGCACTCAGGTTATAGCAGATATGTACGTTTTATCGCGACGTAGTGCATGCTACGATCGGACGATCTCCATATTTAATCAGTAGTGTTCGTCAGCGTATTCGAGCAACGCTTGAATACAATGGGTGTAGTCAATGTTTATAACATTGTTATGAAAACGGATAGCCATCAATGCAACCACAGCAGGCGTTGCCCCGAGATGACGCTTGGTGTAGGGTCTTTTCCATCGGAAGCTTGAAGTACTAGCGTGGCGCTGTGGCAAAAGCGTGGTTCTTTAAGCTAGTTGGTCAAACGTTTCTCTATGAGAAAAACAGCTCGAAGCACACGTAACAGAAGCGAAGGAGCGCACAGGACGAGCGCTGATTAACAACCGAAGGTTTTATCGCTTCAACGCAATGTGACGGAAAACTGGCGGGAAAACAATTGAACGTGAAATTTCAAGCCTTCGTCACGACACAATGCACAGAAGCTATCAACCGAAAGATTATAACTGTGCGATTGCCACTCGCGAATGCATTAGACACAAGCGAGACAATTAAACTCTTCTTTGCATAGCGTTACGGATGCGTCGCCTACACCGGCGTCGCTTCGTGTGATATCAAAAGCCTCGGCTATCAGTCGACTGTACACGCTAGTGTATTGGCCTTGCATTTTCCAAACTCAGGTTCGTACCCGCAAGTGCTGCAGTACAGCGCCATGCTGCTGCCTTGTTTTAGACGATGATTGTTCCGGACGTTCGCCCACTTGCTGATACAGACAACGACCCGTTTGTCCAAGGTATATTGCGCTGAAGCAATGAAACCTTCAGCTGTGAATCAGCGCTCCGTGTTCCTGCGATTGTGTTACGTTTCCTTCGCGCTGTTTTTCCCGTTCACAAATCTGTGAACGGGAAAATACTTCACTCTCCTGCAGAATGACTGGCTTCCATTCCAGCTCGAAGTGTGATTTTAGGGGCGAAGCTCCTTATAGCGAGACCTGGTCGGTTGTCCGATCGTCGATCCATCCTCTGTACCCCGTAGTGTTCCCTTATCGTACAATAGAGGGCGCTGTCCCAAGAGATGCATGCAAACTGCAGTTGGGTGACGATATACTAGATGGCGCTGTACGCATTCTGTGTCGTCATCTCCATTTCTCGTCTCGTTTCCGAGAGGGCGCTGTCCCATAGACATGCGTACAATATGGCGGTTGGGTGAAGGTACGCTAGATGGCGTTGGCGGTGCAGCTGCTCTCCGATTGGCTGCTGCGCGGGCTGCGCGGGGTTGCGCCGGGCGGCGAGCGCCCGCTATCTCTCATTCCCCGGATCGTCGCCGTACGAGTGCGCTTGCCGGATCGTGCTGCTTGGCGGACCATGGACGGCGAGGAGCGCCGGGTGCGGAAGGCCGCTGCGGCTCGTGCTCG
This sequence comes from Rhipicephalus appendiculatus, assembly GCA_030522465.1. Lineage (NCBI taxonomy): Eukaryota > Metazoa > Arthropoda > Arachnida > Ixodida > Ixodidae > Rhipicephalus > Rhipicephalus appendiculatus. The sequence goes on from JALIZH010017672.1 coordinate 35,450, forward strand.
TCGGCAGGATCCCGAGGTGCGAACTCGAGAAGGCCGCCGCGACGCGAGCGCGGCGCCAGGCGGATCTCACACACACTATCGCTTTGATTACTGCTGGGCGAAACCACTGAAGATTTCACGGTGTAACCATGATTGCTTCACGAGCTTCGCCCCAACTCTTCATCATTCACTCCGTGGATATGCTGTGATTTTTTTATTCTTTCATTCCGGTTAAGATTTTTTTCCTCTCAGCAACAACTCCCTCACGGCTGCCACCCATTCCAAAGCATTATTATCGCTTGAAGATTATACTGATCCTTGCACTGCAGGATGGGCACGTGGCCTGTTTCCCGCACCGACTTGAACGACAGGCGAAACAAGCAAGTACTTTCGTCTTTGCTTCTTTCACCTGTCGAGGTCAGGACCGAAGCTGAGCGTTACACGGAAGCTTCGACTCCGGCACTGTGAAGCTGCGGGTGGAAGGAAAGTAAACAGGAACAGAGGCAGGGTTGCCGTTGGGTGGATGTGAAAAGGAGCCAGGAATTAAGTAAAAGTAGCCAAAGTAGCCAAGCCGTTTAATTTGATCGCCAAATTTGTAGCCGAAATTGAGCAAAAGTGATGTTATGCGGTGCAGTTTTTATTATCGTACAATAAAAGATACCATTTTGAATAAGTAAGACCATAGAAATACGAACATGCACAGTTTTACCCGTCTAGTTTGATCTTCCAAGCCAATAATAAATTGCAAATAAATGAATAGATTATAAAAAATTCAGTGCGCTTGCTTGCGTATAGTTTATGTAAAATAGATATAGCGGGCAGCGTGAGCAGCGTGCCAACGACGTGTTTGCCAACATGTACGCAACTTCGGCCCTCCGTATTTGCAGGTACATCTCATGTTGCTTTCCGATTGCCTCGATGCGCACCAGCCTGCTATAGGGGGGCGGTAAAGACGCCGCGTGCATAGGCCAACAAGATCAGAAAAGCTTAGAAACAGTGCATTTTATCTGCAAATAATGAGAAAAACGGCGACTTAATGCGCCAACACAGTTCAAAAGTAGCCAGAAAGTAGCCATGGCGCCAACCTGAAATTTTAGTTGCCTGACGGGGTCGTAAAGTAGCCAATTTGGCGCAAAGTAGCCGCCAACGGCAACCCTGAACAGAGGATTGAAAGTAAGTGTAAAAAGCACCACGCGCAAGAAAAGGGTATGAACAAGTCGATAACTTAATGGGAAACGAAGGAGATGTCATGTGAGAGGAACGCTCCGAGACGGTAACAATAGGCGGCTTACTAGAACTTGACGGCAGTGTTGACCAGTGACTGGAGTGCTGTTCTACAAAAGGTTCAAGAGCACTGCCCTGTCCAAGTTAACGCTTTTTCCTGCGGACAGAAAGTCAGGAACACTAGTAGGGGACCTGAGAACAGCAGCGCAAAATGTAAGAAAACATGGAGATACAAACGAAGATACACAAAACACAGGCGCTGAACTTCGACAGAGTCGTTTTTTGAGGTGCAGCTGGCTTTTAACTGGTGTCATGACAAGCTACATATTTCGCTTTGGCCTGTTATGCCACCAACTGATTTTCATTTTATAAAAGATACTCTTCTCTGCGCATGCGTGGTTTTTCATTTAATCATTTAAATATGACCTGCACAGCCAATTGAAGTTCAGCGCCTGTGTTGTGTGCGTCTTAGTCTGTCCCATGTTTGCTTTCCTTAAATTTTGCGCTGCTCCTCACAAGATCGCGTACAGGCAACAAGTTCGCCTGTGCCCCCTAAACTAATAAGAGAACCGAAATGCGGTGTCTGCGAAATCGACGACGGGGTTTTAAACATTTGTCGTTGCTGTGGAAGGCCTTGCTGATATGTTTCCCAAGCTCTGTGGCTGTGCGGGTTTGGCAGAAACTAGCGAAATCAGTGACACAAGCTATAATTACCCGGCAGCACAGGTGGCTGTAGGCCTACCACGCCACCAGTAGTGTTTGTGCGGGTTTCATGACGCGTGCGTCCATAGTGGCTATAAATTCATGTAAGGTGTTCCTTAGAAGATGCGTTAAGACCTTTCTTAGTTTTGAATGGAATTCTGAAACGTTTTTCAGTCTAGCCGTAGGTGCACATTTTTAACGATAACTCGAAGTAATATTAAAGCGATGAAGTCGAGGCCCTGGCCTAACATCGCCTGGCCAGGATGAAGCATTGGCGAAAACTTCGACACACGCTGTCTTTGGGTGAAAATATATCTATAAACTTCCCTTCCTGTTTTCCCAACTTCATCGTGTAGAAGGTTCCCGCTTGGGAGCCTCAAAGTCAGTCAATTAAAATACACTTTGCCCTTGGTCAGCATCTGTTAAAGGTTTCTCAATTTTTTTAATGAGCAATTATGGAAATTACACTCATAAAATGCAGACCAGATGACCCAAACTATCTTTGTGGTAATATTACTTTAACGACACCTATCTTTGCTATAGGAAAGACACAGTTATAGTTGTCATAACCCTGCAAAATGTGACACTAGATTCCATTACGACACAGACAGCTACACATGCTAACCCATTCTGCTTCCGTCAGGATGTTCGGAGATCATGAATCCAATATAACTTTTTCTGCCGTAAAATGCAACTGCAACATTGATGCATTCTGATTGTTAATTTTGGGAAAGGGAATAAAAGGAGCCAGAGCTTATTATTACCAAGGACGAGAAGAATGGTAAAAAGTCTCACTTGGATTCACGTCAGCTAACGTATCGCGTGGAAAGGAAAAGAGGGCACTGAAAGCTCTGCAACATATTTTGTCGTATAGGGGAACACAAACGCGCCTACAGAGCGCCTGCGTTACGTGCATTAACTTAGCTTTTTCGACGCTCCTACGCAACGGTACTCCTTCATTTGACTGAAAATGTCCATGTTCGGGGAACAAGTCGTTCAAACTTCTTAAACTTTGTCACTTCGTTCACACTCTTATGCGAGCATGTTTCGTCCTGGGCGCAATTTCGCTGTGCCTTAGCAAACGCCTAAAATCGAGGGACACGGATGTGAAATTAAATTTTCCACTTCGGTTCGCGCTTGCAGCGAACGAAATGACGTCTTTCTATATTTACATATTCTATGGTCTCAAATCTCGTTCAGTGATCCTCGCACGCCTCGCGTTCTCGCGCTAGTGGCACAATTCTCCCAGGGACGCTCCAAAATGCTCCCCGAAATTCGATTACGACCTAAGCAGAACGCCAGCCGAGCGCAACGGAGATTGCCGACCCCGCTATAGCGAATTTCGTCCACTTTCCGTGGTAATGTAATGCTGCATAATTCAATTCGAGCTTTTGCCTTCCTTCTCCAATTAAATCACTCATCTACAAGGCCAGAAAATCTGATTTTCGCATTTCGAACGCTTGATATACGCTTATCGTGACTTTAAGTAGGCAACATAATGAATAGATATGCATTAGGAAACAATCCAATCCGTGTAAGCATATTTACATATTCCGGCTGCAAACAGGGTATTACGTCATTGTTCCATAAGGCATAGCAGGATTCTCTTACAAATCTGATATAAATTAGTAGCGTCCTCTCCTACGAGTGGGAATGGGAGTATTGGTACCACCAGCTTTAGTGGCACTACACCACACTACAAATTCCAAAGGTGCGTTTTTCCAACCAGCGCACCAAGAGGTAAGCAAAAAGCATTCAGTCGACTGGCGGCCGTTAGGGACCAGAACTTATCCGAACCCAGTGACTCCCACCTCAGTTGCCCAGGAATAGGCAAGAAAGAGAAATGCATGAACTGTGGCTCTAGAGCCTACTGGCCCACATGCGATGGCAGGCGTCGGCAACCTCTTGAGGCGGAGGACAGAAATGGCATAAAGCCGACATGGCGGAGGCCACAAGGCCATTCGTGGAGGAGGTGGGTGGTTTGAAGGCAAGGAGAAAAAAATTCGGCGAATCGACTGTAGCTTACACAACTGCAATAGAATTCTTGTTTATTTAAACCAGGACTGGGCAGTATGGCGATACAAGAGTATCGCGATATTACTTTTGAGATACTTTTGAGTATCCGTACTTCTGTATCGAGATACAACTGAAAAATGTATTTGTATCTCAGTAGTGAAATACTTTTGCGGTGTACCGATTGTATCGCGATACTGTTAGGGACACAGATATCTCGTTTACTTTTTATCGGAAATGGGAAAATGGTAAAGGAAAAGAGGAAGGAAAGAAGTGTAGGTTTAAGGGCTCTTTTGCTTTGTTAAACACAATATAATGAGAACTAACAGACAATGATGCCAAGGAAAGTATAGGGGGTGTCATTAAAAGTAATTGTAATGTAAATGTGAAGGAAAAAAAGTGGACGAAAAGATAACTTGGCAAGTTATCTTTTCGTCCACTCTTTCTTCACAGTTACATCACATATCATCTAACAACATCCCCTATACTTTCCTCGGCATCATTATCACTGTTAGTTCTCATTATAAAGAGGAAAGGAAGACTTTTTTCTGCTCAGCCCTGCAAATAAGCGCCACCGGTCGGCGATAGGAGAAAAGCAGTGGACAGTTTTCGAGACACACAGAATGGGGCATGTGGTAAAGCGTCCGGTGCCGCTGACGGTGAAATCGCCGAGACAGTATTGTTGGTCTCAGCCGATGACAGTCGCTATCTCTCGGGGCCGTGCAGCGCATTTTTTCCGGTACCTAGTTGACCCAGGAAGTGCAACCTTGTTGTAAGACTTTCCGGCCATCAAGGCGGTATTTATTCTTCAACACTGGAATTTTTACTCGTCTACAGCGGCACAGAGACTTTTCTCGTTCGCGAGTCCATGTTGGGGCCAATCCGACGCTATGAAAACAGACTATTGACGCTATGAAGACAGACAGCTCTGACGTCATGCCAGGGGCCACATAACATTGTCCTGTGGGCCACATGCGGCTAGCGGGCCGCAGGTTGAACGACTCCTGTACTACAGGGAATGTCAAGGAATAACAAACAATACTGAGGATTCAACCCTATGACGATTGCCTCCGCGTGCGTTGGGAGACTGTATCGCGCAACTCTGCCGTTGAAGATCAACTCTGGGCCGTCCAGCGGGCCGAGGAAGCCGCCAAAAATAATAACCCCTGGCCGGTCACCTAGGGAAACCCTTTTGCTCGTCACATAAACTTGCAGGAGCTTTCAACGAAGTTTTTTGACTGACTGTGCCTGACTGAAAATGACCCCGACTCGGCGGTCTGAGGTTATCGTGCTCCACCGCTGACCCGAAGGTCGCGGGATGGAATCTTGGCCACGGCGACCACATTTAAGTGGAGTGAAATGTTTCAGGCCCGTTTACATAGATTTCAGGTGCACGTTAAAGAACCTCAGATGGCCGACGTTTGCGGAGCCGTCCAATACGGCGTCTCTCATAACCACATTGTTGTCTTCGTGCGTGAAACCCCGACAATTATTATTGTTATCTTACCGAATATGATATATTTCCGCGCCATTGAGCATCACTTATCCTTGAAGTTCCGCAGACAATAAACCCGTCAACAAGACGCAAATATGGAGAAAGCAATGTGGCTTCACGTCAGCTTTTATCGCTTCGCTTATAAAACGGATAATGGTAAATTGATTAACTGTTTAATTCCGTGTTTCATGGATGAAACAAATTCACACGTGAAACAACACAAAGCAAAAAAAACAGTGTATTCTCTCGGGTGCTGGCTTGTCCCACTGCCAACAACATTGCACTTAAGGCCACATGTTGTGCTATTGTGATTAGTCGCTGCAGAGTTGGACGCCCTTATTTCGCTTTCTTCTGCTGACTCCATTAAACGCTTTGTCAAGAAAGATACATCATTGTGAGGTTATAAAAATTATTTCCCTACTTGCGTTGTGGCCCAACTCGACGAACGTAGTTTCTACTTTGCGGCTGAAACCTACGAGGGATCGGGTCAGAGCGATATTACGCATCCGCGTACGAAAGAACGCACGCTTCATACGGCGCTCAGAAACATATAAAACAATAAATGCCCTTCCTAATTGTTCATATTGTTCAGAAGGCAACTTTCGTCTAATCACAATTAGAAGTCTCATCTTTCAGCAAAACGACCTTATAGCTTGGATAATGAGTTGCTTGCACATTAGCTCATCTGTCTCATACGAAACAACACAGCTAGCTTACAGATGCATATTTCCCTTGTTCCTAATGAAAACATTCATAGCGAGGGAATTATAATCCAACGTGCTGTCGTGTCCGCTCTAACGTATTTCACGGAGGTCATTCCGACGCCGCATAAATTAAGACTAGATGCTTTGCCTTTCATTCGCAGAGTTCGTTAATCCAGTATTTGGCGCTAGTTCGCTTATCACACCACCACATTGTTCCATTTGTTCTATACACTAGTTCCCTTCAACACCACAGCTTCGACGAGGGTATACCACTGGGTTCTTCTATTGGAACTCCCATGATGTCCTGGCAAGCTAGCTCTATGTAATGAGTAATTTCAAGCGCTTCAAGCTTGTGTAGGCTCGCGCGACTCGAGGCCGCAGCGATGTGATCGCCAGGGAAATGGGGCAGCCAATCAGAATCAGTCATTACGAGAGAACGGGGTATCCTGCATCCGCATGTACTGCACGCTTCTTTCTTTGTTCGGCACACAGCGGGATAGTTTTCGTGGACGATCGAAGCCACCGAGATCGAGCGACGAGGCAAATGAACCAGACGCGGGCCAGGCCACTTGCTCATTACCACGCCTGGTTTCGCATTGCGAAAGTTTTTGGCCGCAGAAATAAGTAATGGATGGAGTTAGCCTCCCTTGTTTGTGTCTGTCGGCGTTCGTAGCGGTACGGATCGCGTGCGGCAATCTTCGTTCGGTATCCTCCGCACGATGAGCTAGCCACTGTGGCAGGCGAAGAGCAGTGTGCAATTGCACGGTGCCCGCAGAGGGGTACAACTGATCAAACACAATCGTATCGCGACGTGCTCGCATTTCCAATCGTGCCGCTGTAACGTTGCGCCTGAAGCTCTCGCTGCTCGTCTCGCATTGAGCTGGTTGCCTGGAACACATGTTCAAAGCGCCAGTATGTGACGCCGAGCGAAACATTATGAACATGCTCTGCGAAGATGCGCCAATTATGTGGCTGTTGCTTTCACATGTGTGTGTGTGAGCGTGTATGTGTGTGTGTGTATGTGAGTGCCTGTACGTGCGTGCATGCATGTGTGTGTGTGTGTGTGTGTGTGTGTGTGTGTTTGAGGGCGTGTGTGTGTGTGTGTGTGTGTGTGTGTGTGTGTGTGTGTGTGTGTGTGTGTGTGTGTGTGTGTGTGTGTGTGTGTGTGTGTGTGTGTGTGTGTGTGTGTGTGTGCGTGCGTGCGTGCGTGCGTGTGTGCGTGCGTGCGTGTGCGTCATAACATCATAAATGTGAAGACCAGGAAAGTAAAGGACGCACACACACACACACACACACACACACACACACACACACACACACACACACACACACACACACGCAGTAGTAATGTGCAAAGCCTTGACGATTTCACTGTATGTGTTCAGTGGCATTACAAACCTTCATAGAGCGTACCTTCATAGAGCGTGGTGGGTGTAGGACCAGCGCAGAAAAATAAATATACACGGCGGAGCAACTAGTTCTCACTCTATCGTGTTGCCAAGGCAAAATCAGGCACCGAATGATACGTATCGCAATTTTCTCGCCAGAACCACGAAAAATGACTCACAACTTCGAAAATAAGACGAGAGTCATAGTTCGAAGAACTACATACCTGTCGCGATTCTTGAAAACCGAGCCGATGCTTAGCTGAAGATGTTTTATATTTGTGGCAGGCAGAAGCAAGACCTGCAAGCACAGGACATGGAGACTGCGATTAACGCAAATGTGCCTTGTGCTGTCGATATTGTTTCATATAGTTATGCCCCAGTTTGCACTTCCGCGTTTTTCACACCACGATTCACAACAAATTGCTGAGCTACGCCTTTTCTATATAATCAGTATTCACCGTGCTTACTCCGGTACTATTAACAAGGCTATCGAGAAAATAACGTTGCTCATAGATGTCTCGTTGCCTGTTTCACAGCTTTACATCCAGGACAACGGCGCTCTTCACTTGTGCATTTCTACACAGGTAACGGCACAGTTGCACTTGCTGGGATAATCCTGAAAGCTAAAGATTACGCTTAGCCAACATTTGAGTGTTCTGCAAGAACATCTTGTAGGTCGCAACGAACGAATGCAATTTCAGCGGAAACATCTGAACTCGCTTCAGAAGCGCAGCGAACACACAGTACCAAACAGTTTATCGCATCGATTTTCCAATCCGCTTTTGTAACAGAATCCGTTTTTGTAAACCACTTCTAAAAAAGTGAAGAGTGAGAATATAAAATGAAGAACTCAGAAATCCGTGCAAGACTGACAACACAAGAAAGTCAGAATCGCTGTCGTAACATTACCGGAGGAGTGGTAAACAGAAGAAAAGCGTGGCTTCACATTTCGCTGATCCCGTAGTAGGGCCAATTCTAAGCACAACCCGCCGAAATAAAAAAGAAAGAAAGGGAAGTGTGTTAAGACTTTGGGTGAACTAGTTCGGGCTGCTTTGCCGAAGGCCTCAGGCCTTGTAGCCAAAGCTAAGAACAACCCGAGCGTGGAGATACAACGGCATGCGTTGGGTATAGGGGAAATGGCTGCGGGCTCCCCCTGTCCTCTTCAATTTCGGTTCACGAGCTTCAGTCTCATGACAATTGCCGCGCTCCGAAGCCCATTCTCTCCAGAGGACGCTCTCTGGAAACAGCTGCGCCTTCAAGCTTGGTTGGCTTCAGCTTCTTTTGGCTGAGCAAGGACAAACAAGATTGAACGATAGAAAGAAACTGGCTGCCCGGGCTCCCGAAAGTTTGCTTCCAAACTCGAGCCAAAAATACAGATAAATAAAACCGAGAATGAGAATTGTCTGAATGAATCTGTCGAAGTGTGTCCCCACTGACCTGGTATCCCAGAGCTCGCATCTTCAGCGCGCTAGGTTTGTTGACGAGGGTCGCCCGCTAAATGCGTTAGTGCTGACACGACTCAGAAATTTTGCACCAGGTTTGCCTCCTTTCAAAGCGTCTGTTTAAAGCCGTGCATTAACAGGGATCTTGTTATCAAAAAAATTCGGCAGATCCAACGTACCTTGGGAATCGATGTTATGCAAAGCATGCGGAGGGAAGGTGACAGACAGACAGACAGACAAGGAACTTTATTAAGGTCCTGAGGAGCCAGCCAGTGCAGTCCTAAAGAGGACCCCTGGCTTGCTGTCGGCTAATCCCATGTTGGAGCCGGAAGGCCATGCCTCTCCGCTCTCTCACGGGCCCTCTGGACAGCCTTAGACTGGTCTTCCAATTTTGAGCTCGTGATGGCTTTCTCCCAGTCCTCGCTGTTGTTGAAGTCCTGTAACACAGGGCACTGCCAGAGCATGTGGGCTAAAGTAGAGAAATCTTCCCCGCAATCCGGGCAATGCGGATCTATCTCTGTGTGGAGCCTGCTGAGGAAACCTCTCGATGGGTACGAACACGTCTGAAGCATCCTTAGCGTACAAGATTGTGCTCTACTCAGTTTTGGATGGGGAGATGGAAAACTTCGCCGCTCCCCTCTGTAATGAGCCGTAATCTCATGAAACGTAAGGAGAGGGTCACTGTGCCCAATAGTCTCCGAACCCGTAGAGGTCCCACCTCCGTCGCGGTGCGTGAGTTCTCGCGCTCGGCGGTGGGCTATCTCATTGGGGTTCAGGCGACCCGGCAGCACGTCATCTCCCATGTGGGCTGGGAACCAAGTAATGTGATGCACAGTTTCGGCTACTGACTTCTTTTGTAGAATTGCTGCCGCTTCTTTAGCTACGAGGCCCGAGGCGAAGGCCCTGACCGCCGCTCGGGAGTCCGTGTAGATAGTAGTTCGTTGGGGATCTAGCATTGCGATTGCGACGGCAACCTGTTCAGCCACATCGACCATGCTAGTCCTTACCGAAGCTGCGGAGAGAAGTTCGCCCCTGTCGCTAACTGCAGAAACAGTGAATTTACCCGTGCATCCATACTGGGCAGCATCCACAAAAGATTCAGTACCTGTCGTCTTCCTTAAAAACGCCTTAGCTCGCGCTACTCGCCTTCCCTTATTGTGGTGCGGATGTACGTTCCTAGGAAATGGATCAACGACGTAAGTGCCTCTAACCTTAACGTCAAGTTGAACCACCTCCCCCTTGCTGAAGCTAGCTGGAAGACCCGCTGCCTCTAGAAGACGTCGGCCAGCCCTAGAGCCCGAGAGCCTCACAACCTGTGCAGACCTTTGTGCTTCAATCAGCTCAAGAGTAGTGTTGTGCACCCCAAGCTGCAGGAGTTTCTCCGTGCTTGTTGTGATCGGGATGCCCAAGACTTTCTTGATGCTTTTCCGCATCAGGGTGTCGAGTTTGTCCCTCTCCGTTTTTGTCCAGTGTAGGGCCGAAACAACACTGGAAGGTGACAGAGTTGTAATTTTTTAAATGCGAAGCATTTCTTAGCGAACTTCGGTGACTTTGAGCGTATCTATCTATCTATCTATCTATCTATCTATCTATCTATCTATCTATCTATCTATCTATCTATCTATCTATCTATCTATCTATCTATCTATCTATCTATCTATCTATCTATCTATCTATCTGTCTGTCTAGCCGCCCACGTCTGGATGCTCTCGCGATCGCCTCCTTAACTTGGGGTATACCGAAATTTGTATGGGAGGGTAAGAGGTATTGAATATGTCTGACTGGTCATGGCATGATTGGTCATGACTGAAGATTTTAGAATCAAAAGCACGTGTGCTGCTTAGCCCTACGTTTTCCAGTTTCGATCCATGAGTACTGTACATATTGCAAACCAGGTTAAGCCTTGTCTAAATGATTTGCTATTCATTCACCATTTTCTTCCACTAATAGTGCTTGCCTCATTTGTTTTCTATTCATTTTTCTTGGTGCTGCACTTTATTTCTAATTACGATGCTGGGCCCTTGAGTCGCAATAACTGCCTGAATCCTCAGTCATTCGACAATCAAAATTTAAAAATGCTACTGACACTCGATTTTAATGCGTTTCTCTGCAATATGCAGCTGTTCAAAGAGGAGGTCACCAGTAGCCCATGCAATCGCAAAAAGAAGCGAAACAAAAGTCAAAAGGCAGGAGCTCATTCGCAGCTGGCGTTTATTTCACCGCGATCAACCACACGCATAAATACACACATAAGTGCGCCTGTTGCACCAGCGGGAGGCTTATACGAACAAAACAAGTGTCCTTCGCCTGAGGCTAATCCTCTCGTCTTTGCAGAAGCCCGCCGTTATTTTTGTTTGTTTATTTTTTGTCCCTTCCGGCTTCCGCCGGGAGCTGATGCGATTTTGATGGCTTGCCCCCTAAGCCTTCTTTTTGGCGCCTTCGCTCCGGAACCGAGGTCAGAGCACGTGGCCTTAGAAACCCAGAGTTCCCGAGATTCCGAGAGAGGCGTGAGACTGCTCCCTCTATTAATATAGAACAAATTGTCGTTCCCTGTTTTTCTTTTGTGCATCCCTGAAGAAGAAGTGAAGCAAGGCTTCACATAACAAATGAAACATTAACACGACCTGTGATTTCCGCTCAAAGTACTAGGCAACACTTCAGCCCTTTTAAACACATCTAGAATGACAATGCGGCATAATCTTGGGACATGCGTTCGTTGGAAATGCGGGCACGTGGAATCATCTTTTCGCATCTGCTGATGACTCGTCAGAATAATTCAGGGCCCCGAAGTACGTGCACCTTAGGGGCGAGGCTTGTCCGTCCGTTTGGCCTCCGTGCGCACGCCACGACACAGCCCAATGCACTCTGTCTTGGAAGTACGGGAGGGGGCCCCTAAAAAAGGTTTTACAATAGGCTTCAACGTAGACATAGGCTACCTATAAGGTAAGAGGTCGCTGTTCCCAGCGAAAATAACCTACAGAAGAGCACTGATGAGTTGATCTCAACTAAAATGCGCTTAGGCGTTGAGGCTTCTCAAGGAAACCTGCAACACGAAGGCATACGTTGAGAACTCTATGTCCCAACAAATTACCCATATTAAAATGGTATCTTGCCGCCGGCAAGATGGCGGGTGCTTGGATTCACTTTCGAGGCACGCAATCCACTCCACATTTTTCTAAATGATCCTTGAATTGCCTAAGACGACTGCAAGGAGAAATAAATTTGCATTTCTATATACATTTTATGTCACTCAATTTACATTGTATGCGGCAACGCTCGGGTAACGTACGGTTACTTACCGATACGATACCCAGAGCTTCGCCCACTCGTCATGATTCACATCGTGGAGATGCGTGGATTTTTTTTTTTCGAGGTGAGGGGAGGGGCCCGGTGGGTTTAATTACTGTTGATATATGTTCGTGCGTGTGTTTGCGTGCGTGTCGACATGCGAATACCAAACTGAAAAATTTCGTGGGAGGCTTGATACCCCCCCACACACTCACACCCCCCAGGCTACGCCAGTGTCTCATATGTCATGAGGATTTTACATCACAACTTATTTATAATAGAAAATAGAAAATGTTTTCAAGATGTCCAAACCCAATTTGTGCAGGTTAAATTCTAATTGCAAATTATGATTCTTTTCAAGGTTTATCGGCCTTTGTTTTTTCAGTATAAATTTAAAAACGGCCGCCAAATATTTCGCGCACTAAATCCGCAATGATTTCTCACTGATAAGAACAACACCGGGGGGGTGAACTGCCAATGTATACACACCAAATGTATACCGTGGCCCATGGTGTACGGATATGAGCCGCACGTGTCTGGAGGAGAGGGTTTGTCGACGTATGCGACGGCATTTTCACGTTATTCATGTCCTGACCAGCCAGACATATTCGTCAAGCCTACCCCAAGTTAAGGAGGCGATCGCGAGGTCACCCAGGCGTAGGCGGATGGAGATAGATAGATAGATAGATAGATAGATAGATAGATAGATAGATAGATAGATAGATAGATAGATAGATAGATAGATAGATAGATAGATAGATAGATAGACAGACAGACAGACAGACAGACAGACAGACAGACAGACAGACAGACAGACAGACAGACAGACAGACAGACAGACAGATAGATAGATAGATAGATAGATAGATAGATAGATAGATAGATAGATAGATAGATAGATAGATAGATAGATAGATAGATAGATAGATAGATAGATAGATAGATAGATATAAACTGTCAATCAGCTGTGGCGGATACCCGCGTACTGCTGACCATGGCCACACATGTCTGGAGGAAAGGCTTCAACGAAGTACGCGACAAGATTTTAATGTTATTCATGTGATGACCAGACAGTCATATTCCTCACTCTCTTACCTTCCCATACCAATTTTGGTCTACACCTAGTTAAAGAGGCGATAACGACAGCAGCGAGGCGTAGGCGGATAGATAGATAGATAGATAGATAGATAGATAGATAGATAGATAGATAGATAGATAGATAGATAGATAGATAGATAGATAGATAGATAGATAGATAGATAGATAGATAGATAGATAGATAGATAGATAGATAGATAGATAGATAGATAGATAGATAGATAGATAGATAGATAGATAGATAGATAGACGCTCAAAGTGCCTGCAGTCGGCTAAGAAATGCTCAGCATTTAAAAGAAACGCGTATCTTGTGGGGATAACAATAACCTACGCCTTTCTTTGGTTACCGAGCAGACGTTGAGGTTCACACAACTACCACAATGCAAAGGTATGTGCCCCAAAGCCCAAGGGTCACACCCCTGTTAATGCGGCTAAGTTAGGGCGCCGTGGCGTGACTGGTGCTCATCGCCGAAAACCCGCCACGAGAACTCGTCATTACAGAGAAGCATCAAGATAATGACGTAGATGACGATTATGATAGTTAAACTTTATTTTAAAAACTCGCGGAAAAACTCTGACCAATCCTGAAGGAGGTTGCGAATTGATTTTTCAGTCAGTCATTCGCCCATTCATTGCCATGATTATGAGCGCTTCTCTTGGTTGATCCTGCCCATTGCCCGGTGCGGAATTCAGTGCATACATTTAAAAGGCATCATTTGAAGCATATAATCTATCTCGTAGTCGTTTGCATAAAGGATAAAATGGAAGCTTAATTTTTATTACTACGCTACTTTTTATTGTCTAGGTTACATATAAGCTATTGGGCAAGGAAGCCGACCTCTCAAACGTTACCAGATCTCACAGGGAGGCTTTTCAGCAGGACTTAACCTAGGTGTGCCCTTACGCAGTTGGCTCCGTTTGCAATCCATGTTGGATCATCTGGTTCGTCCACACAGACCGCATTGTCGGGAGGGCTCACTGCACTCCCTCAGATGAATACACGTAGTATTCTAATCATTCAACCATACTCGGCACATTCAAATGCTAAATAAGCCCCCTCTCATTTATCTATCCACACTCTTATGCGTCCGTTTCTGCGCTGGGCGGCATCGCCGTTGGCTTCCGTGGTGTAACCGATACAGCAAACGAGGACGAAAGAAAGCGAACGCGGAGTGTGTCGATATCACGAGCCATTGGCCTCTAACCTCGCTTTATTTCTCCGTCACGCGTGATGGCCCCTCGGTCGGCGCTCATGCGCATGCAGGGCTGGCACGTGCACTGCTGCTGGCTTCGCTTGTCGTAACGGGGCTGTCGGCGTTTCACTTGGTTCGCGACGCCTCCAATACACAGAGCAGTGTGCGTAGCACTCCAGCGCTGGCAGTTTCTGTGGCAATATGAAACGAATATTACATTGCTACACCTGCGGGTATCCAAAACTTCAAACTCTGTTTGCGTTGCCGCAACGTGAAGTTGCGCTGAGAATTTGCATAAGGGAGTATCGTAATCAACGGTTATTTTAACACGAAAGTGTTTGATGCCGGGGTCCACCAAAACTTTAGTGACCTATTTCCGTCACGGAAATGACGTCGAAAAAATGCATACGATACGATGGCAAAGGAAAAAAGTTCCGTCAACGAGAGTCGAAACCACGACCTCTCGTTCCGCGACAACTTGGGGCTAAGGTTGCCGCTGCAAGGTGGCAACCTGAGCGCAAGCATCCGCCTCGCTCATAGCATTCACCCATATTAAAGATTGCTATGCTACGCATGCCTGCCTCGCCTGGCAGGCCTGGTTGTAACGCCGCGTTCCCCGCTTATGCTCCCCGATAAATATCGCGGCCTGGCTAGAGAGCAGATCAGACGCGCGTTGCATTTCCCCTAGTCCGGCCGTGGTGTTCAATCCTTTCTTAACATGCCACGGGATGGCGACGTTAGCCCAAGTTTTGCGTGTAATCAGCGATGCTCTTCGGGCTGTCACACGGCTTTCTCTAATTACGCTCTAAACGTTAACTATCGCAGCTACCACTGAGGTTTGTTTAATCTTTGGTCACGGACGTTAGTCGTCGGGATGCAGATGAGCCACCAAACGTGAACGCGGGTGCATCCACGTTGAACGGTGATTGTACAAGCTCTCTTATATCAATGTACAGTAAACATTCAACTACTTTCGTAAGGATACGTTTTACTATCGTGTTATACCAAAACCGAATCCTATGACGGAGAGATGAACCATAGTTTTTTTTTTAGTTTACTGGGCCACTTTTTTCGAAAGGCACCTAATGTCGACACGTATAATCAAATAACGAATGCAGTCGCCTGAGATGACGATGACACGAAGGCGAAAGCTATCTTGTTCTCAGTCCTCTCGCATTTACCTCCGCTGCCATCCGTAATCTTTTTACACCCAGCGTCGTTTCGCACTGCCTGCAGGATCAGAGGCATTGCGAGCTTTTCCCACCTCATGTGATTTTTTACGCCTCCACGCTGCAGTGAATTCAATGCCTCTCTCTCTCTTTTCCTTCTCTTCCCTCTCTCTCATCTTCCTATTCCCCTTCCCTAATCCCCCAGTGTAGGGTAGCCAACCGTAAGTCTTTCTGGTTAATCTTCCTGCCTTCTCCCTTTCTGTTTCCTTCCTTCCTTCCTTCCCTGATCGGTCAACCTTGACCGAGGGACGATGTCACTTATGACGTCATCATGTAAGTCATAGTGACGTCATCATGACCCCACAAGCTTTGTCCATGAGATATGTTGTGATGACGTCTTATGACGACGCCATCACGTGAGGATTATTTCTGCCTCACTAGTGATGACGTCGACGGCCGCGGAAGGTCGATTTTCGCGTTCGATGAGGAATCGAAGGCGTTCGCCTTAAAAAAGGTTCGGTAAAAGAGCTGTGCACTCAATTAATGCGAGCAACGTTACCAAGACTTTTAACAATGCGACCCACAAGGAGCTGTCTCAAGGACGTATTTGTGAAGTCACTCCAAACAAAGTCCCTTAACACTCCCAAACTGCCAACGGCTGCCTCGAGGCCCTCCTGACAAAGTACGAGCTGCTATTCCCGATGGACTGGCTGATTCCCTAATCACATTTGACCAATCACGGCTGCGCACTACTAAGCCTGCTCTTACATTTCTTGTCCCTATTTTCCGCAATTAGCCGAGCCGTGCGTAACAATCTGATCAAACTACGCGCTCTTTTCGACGCCGCAAATGTCCACGGGACTTCGTTTACGGCCAGCAATTAGGGCGGCGTAGTGCGGGAAGCCGTGCACCTGAAACGCTAGAGAATGGAAGGGGGGCCGTCAAGGCTGGGTAAAGTGCGTAATTAAGCATGTGTCGGGCTTCGCGCACTGCGAAACTCGCCACAGCTCGGGATTGGAACATTTCGAGATCTACATGAAGGGCGACTGGAGTTAGCGAATTGAAAGCTGCGGCCGTGTGCAGTGAATAGGCAATGCGGGATGAGACGATGTGGCTTGAAAGTATTCGGTTTACACTTTTGTAGTTACGATTATTGCCACAATTGTGTTTAGAGAAATTTATTAACACCGACTATGGAGATCAATAACATTTCAACAGAACAGAACATGCACAGACACGCAAAAATTTGTTACAAAAAGACAGGTACACATATGTACATTACATGGTAAAGAAAAAGCACAATAAAACATGAATATGTACATTTTGCGTATTTACATGGAGTTTCTGCCGACACCAATCGACACATCAGCCTACCAAAACCAGGCAGGCCGAAAGATAAGTTGCACGCGTCTGGAATTTTTTTAAGTGAAGTGTCAATGAGCTCCTGATTTCAGTGGCGGCTTGGTTCCGAGTGTGTTCAGATAATACGGGTGTACACAAACAGGGGGTCGAAGGTCTCCTGGTCACATGCTTGAAGTCAAAAGGTTGCGCGAAAATAAGACACGTTGACAAGCGAGGGCACAGGGACAAGTGCGCTTGTCCCTGTGTCATCGCTTGTGAACGTTTCTTATTTTCGGACAGCCTTTTGATTTCAAGCATGTCTAACACACTAGGCCAAGAACGAGTTTTCCTGGTCACATGCGTATTTCTATGCGCCGTTTTCAAATAAACGATGCTCTTGCCATAATGGCCTTGTCGATGATCAGCCGCTTCTGGTATGGAAATCTGTTCTCTTTATCGAGATCACTTGTCATTTCCATTGCTGCCTTTCGTTGTTGCATTTCATTGCTTCACGCATTACCGTCGTTGCTGCCT
>JALIZH010017673.1:0-13837 GCA_030522465.1 Rhipicephalus appendiculatus
ATTAGGCCTGCATAGGTCTTTTCGGCAGTTGGTGTCTCAAAACCTGGAGTGGCTATGCGCAGTGTGAACAACCGACCGCCGCACATATTGGGCCGGGTTTAATTCTTCCCTGGCATCCTGACATTCCTTCCTCTCCTGCCTGCGAACCATACGCGCCACTAGTCGCATTTTTCGTCAGGCACTCTCGCACTCTTCTGTACGTTTCGTTTCACTCATAGTAACGGTATTAATTACACGTTCTTTTTCTGTATAGTGCTTCGCGCTCATAAGTACACCGACAACAGCGTTATAACATGGTACGTACACACAGGAAGGTTTGCCAGCAAACGTCCAGCTGCGTGGCGGCTGACAAACACAAATTAAGCAATGCAGGCAATCACGGAAGTGGTATTCGGTTAAAAACGACGAGCACATTAGGACGTTAAAAATCAACAAGGCAAGCTGTGCTGTCGCTGGCGTGCATGATTGCGGAACGAGCTGTCGCATGTGAGAGCTGTAAAGGTTGCTACAGCAATTTTTTTAGGGGCGGAAGCTCCTAAGGGCTGAGGGTCATCCGCCGTCCCGCCGTTGTAGCCACACGATGACGATGACGATGTGATTGTGATCACGATGAAGAATAAGCGCTTTCCAGACCACATTCTCTTTCTGCCATCACGGCACAGCACATGGAATGTACCCACTAGAGGTCATAACAATGACGCTGATGACGATGAAGAATAAGCGTGTTCCGCATCTACACATGTTTCGAATGCGCTTTCTCGCCCGCGAAAGGCAAAACGTCAACGCCGACAAGAAGCTGCTACCCCGGAGTTGAGGACGCGGGAAGCGACGGCAAACGTCCCATTTGTACAGACATCGCCTTCTCGAACTTTAGACTACGCCCAATTCACGTTCCCTTGGCTTTCTACTTTACGGACCACAAGGCCGCATAGGCGTATCAGCCGGGGGGGGCAAGGGGGCTTGAGCCCCCCCCACTGAGAAAGTTAGGGGGGCTGAGCCCCTCCACTTCCGACAGTGGTCACTGTTCGCTGCACGCTGGGATACCAGCAACTAAGGCGAAGTTATCCTTCACCACAGTAATCACTCAATTATATTGTTACAAGGGAATGGGAATGTTACGAGGGAATGTTACAATATAAGGAAATTTTCCCAACATTTCGGCTGTGATGATTTTCCTTGTAGCCTCTTTGCGGTGCGGGCCGCCTATGCGACGCTTTCGCGCCTTGTGCTGTACCAATGCAGAGCAGGCTAGCGCTGAGCAGGGGCCCCTATAACATTAGATCACTCGTGCATACTTTTATTTTTGGTTTGCTATTTTCGGTATGTGTAGACGCTGTGAGGCGAGACCGACGCTTGGGCTAAGGTCACCACCTCGCGGTGTGTTAAGGCGTTGGCAAAATTGCACTTGTATTGTAATTGCGCCGAATTGGACAGACGCGTAGCAGTACGCGTTGCAGGTGCTAATCGCGGAGGCCGCATTAATGATGAATTACTTTACTTTACCGCTGCAAGAGGGCGACACTACCCCGCTGACCAAGAGCATTGTAAGAGGAAAGTGTGAGATATAAAAGGCGCGTTCGTACAGCAGTTAGAGTCTGTGGCCGTTGCTCTGTAGATAGCGTGCTCGGAACTTGTAGCGGCGGACCGAGAGGTCATCGGTTCAATTCCCGTTGACGGAACTTTTTCTTTGACATGTGATTGCGTACATTTTTTCGACGTCGTTTCCGTGACGGAAATACGTCCCTGATGTCTTAGTGGACCCCGGCATACAACAATTTCGTGTTGAAATTCGGCATATCCCATGAACTGTGGGGGATCGGTTTCATGCGAAGCAGTCAGCGAGTACGTGTCTATGACATACTTCTTATTTTCTTTCAGACAGGTGTTACGCGGTACATCGACGTGTTTTTGTAAATGAAGTAGTAGTGTGCAAATCGTGCGCTCACTAGGCACGTCGGCTACACTGGTGTTTAGAGGGAAATTTATGACTTTACGCAACGTCAGTAGTCACGTTAGGGCATGGACGTAAATTTTATCGAAATGAAGTGCACGCTACGGTGCGATGATCTGAATACCATTCGTTAGCGCATTCCTCCATTGCCGAGCAACGCTTTATTATAGCTTGCTGAGTCATGTGAGTGCATATATAATGTTTATGAGACGGTTATAAAAGCGGTGCTTACACTGAAGCCACAGTTTATGTTAACCCGACATGGCGCCTGTATAATAGGTGTACATATGAAATGTTTATCACCTTTTTATGAATTTAGATAGCTAGCACGGTAAGCACAATGGACGTTACGCCGACTTGATGTCTGCATAGTGCCTTCCCACGAAACACAAAACCTCTAAAAGACTTCTCGAAACGGCTACAAACAACTATAGACGTCTTGGTCTACAGAATACCTAAAATAGACATTTTGAAAATCGAAGATTCGTAAAAAACATCTAAACAACGTCTTAGCTTGGTCTTATCAAAACGTTTTGTTTAGACAACTTCTAGCGGGACATTAGCACGGCTATCCGACGGTCGGATAGCCGTCTGTAGCCGTCCACGGCTACAGAATGTCTTGACCAAACATCTATTAGCTCTTTCGGCTAGCCGTTCAAGACGTTTTTTAGACGTGAAGTAGCTTCTTGTGTGTTTCATGGGTTTTCCAAAGCAAATTCAAGACCTTGCGTGGTTCTGTGGCAGAATAATGACTGCCACACGAAATGCTTGGGTTCGATTCCTGCTGGGATCCTGATTTTTATTCTTTGCATTCGTCGGATCGACGCGGCCGATTCCGGATTTTTTAAAGCCTCTCCCGTTTAAATACGGGTATGTGACGCACATGACTGAAGGAAATAGTTTCATGACGTACACGACATGATTTTCACGTTATTTATGTCGTGACCAGACACTTATGTTCGTCATACCCTCGTGCCCTGCTATGCCGATTTTGGTCTATACTAAGGGAATGAGGCAACCACGAGAGCACCCAGACGTAGGGGGCCAGATAGGTAGATAAGTAGATAAAAGCGCTCAAAGTACCTTTGGTTCCCTAAGGATTGCTTCGCATTTAATTAAAAACTCAATTCTTAGTGAGCTGCCTTTGGTCATTAACAAAATTTCGTTGAATCATACAATTATATACTACTGAGAAGGCCGCCCTTCTTCCCTTTTTTATAATATTATCCAACACTATTTAACAAATGCTCTGTGTATGAAAAATCACATCAAAGTGTGATTGTCGATGAAGTTCTCTCTCTCTTTCTATCGTGATATATATATACATATTGTACGTATTTAAAGCGCTACCATTCGGCCTGATATATATATTGTAACGTAGTACTTTACACGTTTTTATTAGGCCTGGAAGACGTGGCCAAACAGTCACATCCGAGGCACAGAACAAGCTCAAGATGTGTCCCCACAAACGAAGATGAAGAACACCATGTGATGATGGTTATGTACAGATGACGAAGAAGTGTCTTATAAATGCCCACATTAATTTCCCCCGCGTGCGAGCAGCCATCCTGGCCGCAACTTAAAGGTGCGGAGAACGCCTTGTGAAAGGCTTCATACGCGAGACATGCACTATCTCGGTACCGCGACGGCGCCGGTCTGTTGGAGCAATAACAGGTTCGACGCGATAATTAACGGGAGAGGTCTGCTCCAAGACTGTGAATGGGCCGAGGAACCGAAACTGAAATTTGTCGCACAAACCAGGAGTGCGAACTGGTGTCAGGAGAAGCACCTCGTCGCCGGCGCGGAAGAATACAGCGCTGTGAGATGCGTCATGCAGATTCTTGCGGTCTTGTTGTCTTGCCTCTGTGTTAACTCTAGCGAGCTGGCGACAGTGACGGAGGCGGGGCACATATTGTTCACAGGAGGATGCAGATGGAGTAACAGGGGCGGTCAAGAAGGAGACTTCAAGAAGAGACGACGGTGATCGGCCATAGACCAGGTAGAATGGCGAGTAGCCAGTTGTGCGTTGTACAGCCGTATTATAGGCAAAAGTTACGAACGGCAAAATTGCGTCCCAGTTTGTGTGGTATGGCTCCATGTACATGGCTATCATGTCGGAGAGAGTGCGATGAAATCGCTAAGTCAGCCCGTTGGTTTGAGGGTGATAGCTGGAGGTTGTTTTGTGGGTGGTGCCAGAGGCTCTGAGCAATTCCTCCACAACTTGCGAAAGGAAAGCTTTACCACGGTCGCTCAAGATGACACGAGGAGCACCATGACGCAATATTAAGGCTTGAAGCATAAATGTAGCCACTTCAGAAGCGGAAGCCGAAGTCACGCAGGATGTTTCAGCGTATCGTGTCAAGTGGTCGACAGCTGTCACTATCCATCGATGGCTAGTGGGAGTCGTTGGAATATATATATATATATATATATATATATATATATATATATATATATATATATATATATATATATATATATATATCACGACCGGCAAGTGAGGCAGGTTTGCCCCCCACTCGCGAAAGAGTTGGTACGCCACTGGCGTGAATACCAACTGGTCAATTTGTTTTTTGCAGTCTTCAAGCAACTATAAGAACACAGAGGTTCGTTTAACGTCGTCTCTTATGTCTGTATTTCTGTTTCAATTCTCCTCACCTACATTTTACTGTAGCTTATTATATCGTCTTCATCAGCACCATTCAGCAGATTAGAGCTGTTCCGAAATGTATAAAAGAGGAAGATTTTCATCTGTGAGGTAGGCAGTGTGTAACAGCACTGCATTTCTATTCTAATCAGGCATGTCTCCACAAGCCTCCGTGGCGTCTATAATGGAACAGTTGATCATGTTAGGAGGTGTATTCTAACACAGCTAGTAAAATATTCCATGTACAATCTCCTATGGGATTTGCCTAAGTCATGCGTGAGCAGTTGTTACCAATCACCCGCTCTCTCACGACTATATATTAGTAGCTCATTTAGACAACTTTTAAATAACGTCTATATGAGGATTCGCAAGCAGCTGTCATCCCTTTTATTGGTGACAGCCATTTATGAATTCCATTAAATAATACACCTAACCAGTTATTCCGGTTCCTTTTGATTAAACATAACTAGAGTGTACTAGAACAGGGGAGTGCTCGGAACGGCCGCAGCACCAATGCACAGAAAGTGAAGCCCAAACAGGGTCAATCCGCTCGTGGCGCTGCGGTCGGTAGTCTGCAATGTGTCGTCATTTTAAGAGTTGCGCGCGGCTTCGCCAAAGTGGTTCAGGGGTAGAATGTCCGCTTCCCACTCAAAAGGCCTGGGTTCGAATCGCAGCTGTAGATGGTCGATTTTTATTCTTAGTGTCACTTGTTACAGTTGTATTGGTTTCCCTTTGTTTCTTAAATCTAGCTTCAGCTGTTTCGTATTGCTACAAAAAGTAGCGCAAAATGTGAAGTAAGGAAGAGGAAATTTGACAGCCAGCGTATTTATTTGCAGTGCCACCGCACGGGATTCAACAAAAACGTAAAGTATGGCCTCCGAGATTTTAGCGAATACGAGATCCGGCCTGCGTGTGCTACATACGCTGCTTCCGGTCGCCGGCCGCTGACTGTCAAATTTCTTCTTCTTTTCTTCACATTTTGCGTTACTTTTTGTAGCAATACGAAGCAATTGAATCTAGATTTAAGAAACAAAGGCAAACCAATACAGCTGTAACAAATGACACTAAGAATTAAAATCTACCATATACAGCGGCGATTCGAACCAGGGCCGTTTGAGTGGGAAGCGGGCATTCTACCCCTGAACCACTTTGGCGGAGCCGCGCGCAACTCTTAAAACGACGACACATTGCAGACTACCGACCGCAGCGTCCCGAGCGGATTGACCCTGTTTGGGCTTCACTTTTCGAAGCTCGTTCCGGGCACTCCCCTGTTCTAGTACACTCTAACATAACGTAAGCCCAACCTGTATTTTTAAACACCAAAAGTTTTTCCCACGTCGTCGTATAGTATGGCTGCTCGAAATCTGGAACCGAACAGATATGTAGCCAATGCCAAACGAATGCAGTTTGTCCAGATGAAAAGTGTACTTCAAAGCCCTCAGGACAATGCGAATTGCTATGAGCGCTCACAAAGTTTGTCTCAATACAGTGACCAAACATCGTACGAGTCGTGAAATCCGACCATGTTGCCAGCGGCGCAATGCTCGTCTCAGTGGCTCATGAGGAACGAAAAGCAGACGATACATCTACAGATTTTGAAAGCGTATCGTCTACCGTGTAAGATGGTGCAAGTAATATAATGCTCAATAAAACCGACTGGTGGGCTAGTTTGTACTGAATTTCTTATGTTTTAGCGCAAGGAGACACGAACACGAGAGGTGGCTGGCAGCTTGTTAAAGATATGCACCACTGGAAGTCGTGAGGCCACTTCGCAGACTCCCAGAAACAAAGTCGTTGTGGTGCCTTATATGCATAACCTGAGCCACAATCTAAAGAAGATTGGCAATAGAGTTGGTGTGGATGTTGTTTTTTCCGCCCCATTAAAACTTTCTGGTTTGTGCGCACGTGTGAATAATTCGACGCAGAAGCGTTATAACTGCAGTAAGAAACATCGCGATCAGTTTGTGTCATGCGCAGAAGGTGTTGTTTACTCTATCACCTTGTCATGTGGGAAAGAGCACGTTGGGCAAACGGGCAGATGCCTGAATGACCGCTTAAGAGAACATTCTTACAATCATAGCCTCCTATATACTTTATGTGCCTGCTCGAAGGAGGCAGAGCCTCCGTCCGCGCTCTCCGACCGGTTGGCGCCGTTCCCCAAGAGGTGGCGCCACCAGCCCTGGGGAGCGTGAGGGCAGTTCGCCGCAGGCCTGTAGTCGACGCGTGCGTTGTGTTCCCGCGATTGAAGAACTTTTGTGTGTTCTCTTGTGCCATGGCCAGCTGTTGTGTTCCAAAGTGTAACTCGGATGCTAAACGTAAGGTACCTGGCATTTCGTTTCATGAGATTCCTAGTGACAGTGAAGCTTGAGCAGCCTGGCTGAAAGCCATCGCTAGGAAATACTGGACGCCGAACACGACATCACGTTACTCTGTTGTATGTAGCCCACATTTTCTACCCACGGACTACGAAGAAGGATGCAAGACTCGGTAACTCAATAGAGGGGACACTCCCAGCGTGCTCGACGACTACCCGGAGCACATGCTGCCGAAGCCGATAATAATAACATTAACATATGGGGTTTTACGTCCCAAAACCACCATATGATTATCAGAGACGCCGTAGTGGAGGGCTCCGGAATTTTGACCATCTGGTGTTCTGTAACGTGCACTGACATCGCACAGTACGCGGGCCTCTACCATTTCACCTCCATGCTGCCGAATCCGAAAAAACCGCGGAGCGATGCGGCTGTGAGGAAACGAGCGCTTGCTACTGACAACGCTGTTGCACGGCCTCTCGAGACAGGGACTGCAACAAGCCTATCTGTCGGAGCCAGTGAAGACTCCGTGCGTGCGAATAGCCTTTGCTCAAGTTTGAAATTTCTTACTGCACTTATGGACAGCGGCGTAGCCAGAGGGTGGCACACCGGGCCCGTGCCACCCCCCCCCCCCCCCCCCCCTCGATTTTTTTTTTTTTTTTGACATGGCATACATAGCGCAAAATGACTGTTTGCCTGCCCGGGCCCCCCCTTCAGATCAAGGAGGTGCCCCACCCGAAAAATATTCTGCCTACGCCCCTGCTTATGGATCGTCAGAATGCCAACAAAATAAACATTGATGAGAACAAGGCAACGAGTGTGGTTACTTCTAGGTTTTCATTGCAAAACTGCAATGAATTTGTGAGGCATGCCGTAACATACGACTCTGGATTAATTTTGATCAGGTGTGATACTTTTAACCGTGGCGTTCGAGATTGCGTGCCGCAGGAAACCTGCGGGGCGCTCAAGAGGCCGTGCTTTAACGTACACTTATATTTAATTACGCAGTGTATTTTCATTTTACGTTCGTCAAAATGCGTCTTTGTGGTCGCGAATCCAACCCGCGGTTTCGTGCTTAGCAACTTAATGCCGCCAGAGCCGCTAAAGTAAGGAACCGTCGAGTAGTACTCTCGTGTCGTTTTTTTTATAGCTTTTCAAAAGACGAAGCAGCTACTGGTATTGTGAATTCACCTGTGAAACTCTGGGGTACTGGGAATTTAATATTCTTGAGGACAAGTATCAGTTTAGCGTGAATATGACGAAGCGCGCGCACAGAAGACGAGATACATAGAGATACACACTCCGGATTCACACACTTATGATTACTTATATATTGCATTTATACTCACGTTAATGGTTACTAATGATAGAAAAGTTGTCCAAAATAAGTATAATAGTGCGTTTCCACATTTACGCCGAAGAACTTCACGCTTTTTGCGACGCTCACTACGCAAGGAGCGAGACTACGCGTCGTCTGCACTACCCAGGGCTGCAGGCGCCCCCTGTCGGCTCAGCGTGAACTAGACGCGACGGCGCTATAGAATGGAAAGTGCGGGGATCGAGCAGGCACAGAAAGTATATAGGAGGCTATGTTACAATGTAACCAAACTGGCGACGAGTGGTCATCTGGCCGCACACTGCATGCGCTGTGGCTGTAAGCCCATTTTTAACGAAACCAAAGTGATTGCGAGAAGTTCAGACCAGATGACCAGGGAGATTGTAGAGGCTTTCGAAATTAACAAAAGCAAAGGTTGTGTAAGCTGCCCATCTGTTTCGTTGTCTCAAAAAGAGATAGCATTCCTGTCGCGGTAGCGGTGGCGCTGTGGCCGTTAAGCAATGTGTTGGTGCGAAGGTGATGTTGACACCCTTTCCCTCTTTCTTGTACATCGGTATTTATACTGTTATCGTGTGCAATAAACGTCAGTTGTTAGTAGCGCCGTGTCCTCGTGCCTTCTCTCTCGTGTTCGTGTCTCCTTGCGCTGAAACATAAGAAATATAATGCTGTGTATGCTACGATTCTTTCATTCGAATCATCACTGATGTCTTCGTTCCAGGGCCCTGCGTCGGACAATACAGTTCAAAGGAGTGGTGTGAGTGCACGGCAGTTCTTGATAACGTGAACTAAAGAGCAAAGGCCGTATCCTCGAATGGAACGATTCCGCAACCACGACATCACTATCTAAGGGAACCAGTGTACCGCAGATGCCAGAGGCACGGAGAAACAAATCTTGCTCCGTGGCCAGGGGGTAACAAAGAGCTCCTGACGTCTACCTGGAACGCAGGCCTGAGTGAGCGCTTGCCTGGAGAAAGCCCGTCCCATTCATTGCCACTGCTTTTACACTGACACCGTGTGAGAAAAGAGGAACATAGTGAAGTGCCTGCAACATAAGCTGAACAACAGTCCAGAAGCAGCTGCCTAACCAGGCTGTCGAAAATCACCAGAACACTACTTGTTTATAACGTAGTTCGCCTAATGGATGCTCTAAGCTGGACTGATTTAAGAGGAGAGCTGTACACGTGTGGAATTGTTCTGGATGTACAGCACGCTGTCGATAGAAATTCTGTTCTGCTGATCTTATTCTATATCTAATTTTATTTCTTCTTCTGATTTTTAGTTAGCTAGAATATGGTGCGCTATAAAAGTGAAAGAAGTGGAAGAAGCAATATTAATCTGTTGTTTGAGTAAACAGGCTCTGAAAATGGCTCTCTTTCTTTCTTTCTTTCTTTCTTTCTTTCTTTCTTTCTTTCTTTCTTTCTTTCTTTCTTTCTTTCTTTCTTTCTTTCTTTCTTTCTTTCTTTCTTTCTTTCCTTCTTTCTTTCTTTCTTTCTTTCTTTCTTTCCTTCTTTCTTTCTTTCTTTCCTTCTTTCTTTCTTTCTTTCTTTCCTTCTTTCTTTCTTTCTTTCTTTCTGTCTTTCTTTCTTCCTTTCTTTCTTTCTTTCTTTCTTTCTTTTTTAAGTAATGTGCAACACCATCAATCGAACATCATGCTTTAATAAAAGCGAGTTAAATATAGTGGCATCCAATTACTTGGGCGCTTTATACTGCTTAGAACAACAAGTGGGCTACAAGAGAGAGAGATTAATATATGATAATCAAAGTAATAAAGAGGGCTAGACCTACAAGAGGCGTGAATACAGGATGAATATCCATCAATATAAGCCGAAACGCGAGGTCGTGTTGTAGAAGAGTAGGAATATCTTTGGCTACCGGGATTTTGTTCTCAGGGGCTTACATCCTCGATCGGCCTCCACACTTACACTAGCTTCACTCCAGGTTTCGCCAACCTATTTACCTACCGGGTGTTCAAAGTTAAGCTTTATGCTTTTCTTAAAATTCGGCACTGGGAAAAACATGAAAACCACCTGTACAGATAACATATATATCCAGGGGGGACACAAAGTGAGAATATAATGATCCCGTCAGGAGCCCAATTAACTCAGATTCAATAATTAACTTTTTAGTGACTTCAGCAAGCAAGCATGTTTATATTGAAAAGTTGAAGGGACTCGCGTTTATACACAGTTCCATTTGGAAGAATTTTTCTAGCATGTCTGTGCTCCGAGATATCCCGCTACAAAGTTTAATTGATTACGCATGCAGGGCGCTGTGGATCAACGCAATGTTCCTCCCCGATGTGACGAACAGTCATTGCTTGCTATCGACAGCCAGTAGCAAAAGGGTAACCGTTATCATCTTTGCATGTGCCTTCGACCAGTTGTCAGATTAAACGACGCACGCAACTGCCACGGCACACCGGGGAGGAGTTTGCGCCACCGCTGACTATCTTGCATGCGTAATCAGGTAAACCACAATTAAACTTTGCAGTGGGATATCTCGGAGCACAGACATGCTAGAAGAATTCTTCCAAGTGGAACTGTGTATAAATGCGACTGCCTCAAACTTTTCAATACAAACGTGCTTTCTTGCTGCAATCACTAAAAAGTTAATTATTGAATCTGAGTTAACTGGGTACCTGAAAGCGATAATTATTGTCTCATTGCATGTCCCC
This sequence comes from Rhipicephalus appendiculatus, assembly GCA_030522465.1. Taxonomy (NCBI): domain Eukaryota; kingdom Metazoa; phylum Arthropoda; class Arachnida; order Ixodida; family Ixodidae; genus Rhipicephalus; species Rhipicephalus appendiculatus. Next base: position 10,924 of record JALIZH010017673.1, read on the forward strand.
CTGGATGTATAAGTTATCTGCAAAGGTGGTTTTCATGTTCTTCCCAGTGCTGAATTTTAATAAAACCATAAAGCTTAACTTTGAACACCCGGTATAGGCGTGATACCAGCCACGTTTGTTTGTTCTCAATATCATTCAAGCAAGCTTCAGCAAAAGCGAAGTGGGAAGCACGCATCTCTTAAATCTGATTATGGAGATATGAAAAGCTACAATAGAAGGCACTTCAGAGTTCACAACTCGTGGTAAATAAATACCGGGGTTGCACGTTGGCCCTCTGTACGCAGTGCTTGGACGGTTATCTTTTTTTTATTTGTGTTTGATGGCTAGACCAAGACGCTTTTTGGTACGCCCGAAGAAGATAGGCCTCAAGCGTTAGGAATAACCGAGTTACACGGTTCTCTAATCTCTTCCCCCCCATCCCCCCAAAACTGTATAGAATCCATGACCAGAACGGGAAGAGGGTGAATAGGTTGGAGGGGCTGCGAAAATTGGCCAGCCAGAGGGAATATGGGATTGCTATGGGCAGGAAGGAGTGGTTGCTGCTGCATTCCCCCCTTTGAGCTGAGAAAATCACGTTCTTCTTCAAGATCCGGTCTCAGAGGAGGCCGATCGATTGGTTGCAGACGCTTGAGTGCAACCGGACGGCTCTGGAACCAAGAGACCTTGTGGGCTGACCCTGAGAGAGGGAAAACGAAATACATAGTGCTAGGAGAAGGTATGGAGGGCTAGCGCACCTCGAATCGCGTGTGGTATGAAAAGTTCACCGTGTGGTATTGGAGCAGACTTAAAACATGGTGTAGAAGACGAAAACGGGAATAGAGGATGTTAACGTCCTCTATCCCTTCCTCGGCATCATTATGTGCTGATTTTCATTAAGCAGTAGCAGTTATGAGGAGTATAATGTGAAACATCATCATAGTCATATAGTTTTGTGCGTGTACGTAATGCGTAGTGGAGCACTGTAAAGTTAAAAAAAAAAAACAGGATCGAGTTTGTGTTCTACTTGTGGTAATGCAGCTTTTCATTTTCTGTTACTTATTGACAAGAAATATGTCAGCATTTTTGTGCTGAGTGGTAAGCACGCTGTGGCTTTAATTTTTAACGCAAGATTCTTTTTTGGCATTCACTTATTGCACGGATAACAGAAAAGTGATCAACAATATATTTATAAACTATAAGCAAATTTTAATAGGAGCGTCACAGTTAAGAACGTTGATTCGAGGACGAAAAATAAATAGAAGCAATTATCGCTGTCCGAAAACCACCACAAAATGCATGATTCAAGCACACCACCTCACCTGAACAGTATGACAAGGTGTTCATCCACACCAGCATGAACAATTCACGACCTGAGCTGAGATGCTGTTTCCCAGCTTTCTCGTCCTCGCTGCGAGCATGCGGCGAGCGCTCGCAGCAACCGCATTTTTGCCTCCGAGATCACAGCAATATCTACGGCTGTCTCTGAGGCGGTGTACGCTTTAGACACTGTGGTAATGGCGGGGATGACGTCAAGTCTGCAGTGAAATTTGTTTAAAAGTCGAAATAAAAGTAGCTGAGGCTGTGGCCACAGGTGGCATCGCCACTGCCGCCTTTTCACTCTTTTTTTATCTGACATCGCGACGCGCAGCGTTCGGCGTGGTCGTCAAGTTGTTGCCGATGCGGTCAATTACAGTGTGTGCTACCTGTGTGTTTTATGTTGCGCTTATTCACTTTGGCTGAACTTTTTGAATCAGTATGATGCGCGAAGCGGGAAACTAAGTGAGCAGCAGCCGCCAGCATCCCAAACACGATTCCTTTGTTGGTGAGAGGCGTGGTTTGTCTTCGAATACACCGTCTTCAAATGCTTCCTCACATCAGCGATAAACATCGCAAGAAAAGTTTCTTGGCATCGCGCGCTGTGGCAGGGTGGATCGACTTGACAGTTCGTGCACATAGTGAACTCACCACATCGCCTCTCAGACCGACGGACGGTCGCAAACGGTGTGTTCAGCCAACGCCGACTGGTCACATCGCCTGGAGACCGGTGGACGTCGCAGTTCGTGCGCTGTCAGCCTGTTTTCTGGCCAAAGATTGGAGGTGGCTGTGAGTGCTGTTCTGCATTTCTTGTACATGATTATTACAGCATGCGCTATATAGGGATATTCAAAACACCGCGGCGCTGAATGTCGTCGCTGTTGTGTTGAACCTGCTCCCTTAATCGCTACTACTAAAGAGCTTAATTGCTACTGTTAAAAAGTGTTGCCGTATGTGACACAAACGTTTTACACGCCGTAAATATTCGCTTAAAGCATAGATAAAATTTTCGCCTGAAAGGCATCGTCGCGCACACGTATTTAGCACTCGTGACTGCGGCGGGAATAGCCTAATGAAATCGGACACTTCTGCATCTGTGTTGAAGAAAACCTACCCAGAAGTTATTTTTGTACCCACCGGGCTGTACTGTGACTGTGAATCGGCGAGGCGCGATAATCTGCATTTGCTGACGTTTCCTTAGAGGGTATTTTGTGTCAAAAACTTATGTAACATTCAACACTGATTATGCTGGCATGCTTGTGCATTCATAATTATTTATGCCGGAAATAACGGGAGCGCGTTCAAAATCCATCCGTCCCTGAAGCATTCTACTGAAGGTGTGCATCGAGAAGAAGGGAGGGGGGATTTGGCAGCGCAGCGGCAACTGCGGCTGGCTGCGTATCCCCGTTGGCTGGCGGCCGGCATCGTTGCCTATGAACTTGATTTGCGCGGCAACCTTCGCAAAGTTTAGACTGTGGTTTTACCAATAGTTCGCTATCTTTATGTTTTTTCTTGCTTAGTGCGGGAGAGCGAATCGCGCAATCATTTTGCGAGTGGATGGTTATTTGCCCGCAGAACTAGACCCGCTCGTGGTTTTAACGCGATTCCTTTCAAGAGCTGC
>JALIZH010017674.1:0-22647 GCA_030522465.1 Rhipicephalus appendiculatus
CGGGTACATGCATAGCCACATTCTATAGCGGCGATTTTTCTGGGCGTACCACCTGTTCTTCATAACGGTGTCTACACTCTAATCACGGTAACGTTTAGGACAGCATAAAACGGCAAGTAACTTATAGTTTATAAGTTACATGGCTGTTACAACAATTTTATTTTTGCGTTTTCTTCATTTACCTCTCACATAAAGGTTACATTGACAGTAGCGTGCCATTTTAAAAGTTAAAGCACCGCGATAGGTATTGTAACCTTTAGATTGTAACTTATAAAAGCGCAGTGACTCATCCGTCAGGGGACCTACACTATGGAGCGGAAGTTTATTGATCAATGTGTCAAATCGTGATCTTTCTTGTTCAAGGTTGGCTTTAGCAATTGAACAGTGAATAATGTATAAACAGAACGGGTCTTAACCGCAGAAAAGAAAATAAGAGTAGCAGCGATATTAGATTGCGGGATACTGTTGCAAGTGATAGTGGGGCATGAATTAAAGCTGCAGTTCAATAAAGTGAGCCCTCTTCCAAAACACGTAATTAAAGAAGTGGCATAAAATCCGAACAGACATGGGCACAACAAGGAAATACCTTCTTATTGCACGTTAAAGAACACCAGGTGGTCAAAGTTTCAGGAGCCCTCCACTACGGCGTCTCTCATAATCAAATCGTGATGTTGGGACGTGAAACTCCAGATACTATTATATAAAATGTTGATTTTAAAATTTCTGTTTCTAATCACCTGGTGTCGTGTTTCTGCGACGAAACTGTCTCTTAAATTATTGTTTGCTGACTCTTGTGCTAAAGAGAACATGTTAAACGTTTGTGCTTAACAACTTCTTAAGTTGTTCTTATATCTATTTTGCTTTTGAGCCGCGGACTAATCGATTTGCCACCGGGATGCTTAGCTAATAGCAGAGAAGATGCATCAGATGGCAAATGGCGACGCGATAAAGTACTGTGAGCACTAGGCAACCGAAAAAATTTTGCGATGCGATCGAAGAACCATTTCGTGGCGCGAGAAAAATATGTTCCAAGACTCGCAATACAATTTATCCGAATTTTCTTGTCATCTTGTCTGTTTTTGTTTTGTTTTTTTCTCGCGAAAGTTAACTTGCCGTAAAGTGCAGCAAACGTCCGGTCACAGCATTGCACCATACATGCTTAACCGTCATCAATTTGCCAACACAGGAGAAAAAAGATGCCGGTAAGTTCACAAAACAGCATGCGACGGCCGCTCCAGTGAGAGCGCATAGAGAGATGTGTGAGCTCGCAGTGACTCACAAATGCGGCGTCCTACTGGCGCCGCTTCAACTGGCTTCAACCGCATCGAAGGAGGGACGGCGTCATCTCTCTGGGGCTTTGCACAGCTTGAGGTGTATGCCGGGAAGGGCATTCGAATGAGAGGCGGTTGGTACGGTGGTTGAAGTCGCGCTTGTGCTGCTCTTTGTTTCATCGATTTAACCAGGTTTTACGCTCCGTGTTTTGACGACGTGCGTTGCCTAATAGTGTTTTGTACGTGAGTAGCGCGTACCTGCTGACACAGTTAGCAAACACACTCGCAAACGCCCGATCCGCCGCAAATCAGCCACGAGGCAATGCAACGGGGACATGTTCAGTGCACTGCGCGTCCGTTGCAACGAGCTGCATTGCTGATTCTTTGCCGGTCTGAGACTAGCCATTATAGAGCGTGTTGCATCCGTTGTGACGCTGGCCGAAGACAGCAGCCAATATGAACTACACGTAAGTAACGTTCTCTGTTCAGTGCATTATTTGCTTGTGTATGTGTGTTTATGCCACGTGCTTGCATGAATTTACGCTCATGCTTACGTTACTGTAAGAGGTGGACCATGTCAGAAAAATAACTCATGTCATGTTTTTATGCAATGCATGGTTATTGGCAGAATTCAGTTCGCGTTTGTCCTTACAAGGCGGGTGTTTGGGTGTATATTATCAAACATCCGACCAATATAATTTGTTATCATTCCCGTTTATCTGACAAGCGATGATGAAGGACAGAAGTTTAGCCTCTCTTGCTGTCATCGTCTTGGTACCTTGAAATTGCGCGATAAAGGCTGCAATCACGGTGTGAAATATTGTTGCCAGCATCAACAAAGTGCCCCTATATCAGCGCTGCCCTGAATATTTCTGAGTGCGCACTAACTTGCTCCTCTGGGTTTTTTGTCACGACTTGGTCGCAGGTAGATGATATCTGTCTGTGTGTGGGTGGGTAAGAGGGGGGGAGTAAATGAGTGTTTTCGTGTGCGTGTGTGTGTAGGTATCTGTGTGAGCGCGCGTTTGTGATTGCGTCTGTGTTTGTGTGCGTGTGTGAGTGAGTGTTTGCGTCTGCGTGTGTGTGCATATGCTCGTGGGCATTTGTGTGTGTGTGTGTGTGTGTGTGTGTGTGTGTGCGTGCGGATATGTGTGCGCGTGCTTTCGTGTTGGTGTGCGTGTGTGTGAGTGGATTAGTGTGTTTGCGTGTGCGTGTGTGCATATATGTGTACCAGCGCGTTCGTTTGTGTGAGTTTTTGAGTGCGTGTTTGTGTGCGGGTGCTTGTGCGTGTGTGTACGTGAGTGGGTGAGTGTGTTTGTGTGATCGTGTATATGTGTGCGCGCGTGATTCTCTCTCTCTCTGTGTGCGCGCGCGCGCGCGCGTGTGTGTGTGTGTGTGTGTGTGTGTGTGTGTGTGTGTGTGCGTGCGTGCGTGCGTGCGAGCGAGCGAGTGAGTTTTTGATTGCGTGTTTGTGTGCATATGTGCGGGTGCTTGTGCGTGTGTACGTGAGTGGGGAAGTGTTTGTGTGAGCGTGTATATGTTTGCGTGCGCGTGTCTCTCTCTCTCTGTGTGTGTGCGTGTGTGTGTGTATATGTGTGTGTGTGCGTGTGCGTGCGTGCGAGCGAGCGAGTGAGTTTTCGATTGCGTGTTTGTGTGCATATGTGCGGGTGCTTGTGCGTGTGTGTACGTGAGTGGGGGGACTATGTTTGTGTGAGGGTGTATATGTGTGCGCGCGCGTTTCTCTCTCTCTGTGTGTGCGTGTGTGTGTGTGTGCGTGCGTGCGTGCGTGCGAGCGAGCGAGTGAGTTTTCGATTGCGTGTTTGTGTGCATATGTGCGGGTGCTTGTGCGTGTGTGTACGTGAGTGGGGGTGTGTGTTTGTGTGATCGTGTATATGTGTGCGCGCGCGTTTCTCTCTCTCTCTCTGTGCGTGTGTGTGTGTGTGTGTGTGTGCGTGCATGCGTGCGAGCGAGTGAGTTTTCGATTGCGTGTTTGTGTGCATATGTGCGGGTGCTTGTGCGTGTGCGTACGTGAGTGGGTGAGTGTGTTTGTGTGATCGTGTATATGTGTGCGCGCGTGATTCTCTCTCTCTCTGTGTGTGCGCGTGTGTGTGTATATATGTGTGTGTGCGTGTGCGTGCGTGCGAGCGAGTGAGTTTTCGATTGCGTGTTTGTGTGCATATGTGCGGGTGCTTGTGCGTGTGTACGTGAGTGGGGGAGTGTGTTTGTGTGAGGGTGTATATGTGTGCGCGCGCGTTTCTCTTTCTCTCTCTGAGCGTGTGTGTGTGTGTATATGTGTGTGTTTGTGTGTGTGTGTGTGTGTGTGTGTGTGTGCGTGCGTGCGTGCGTGCGAGTGGGTTTTCGATTGCGTGTTTGTGTGCATATGTGCGGATGCTTGTGCGTGTGTACGTGAGTGGGTGAGTGCGTTTGTGTGATCGTGTAGATGTGTGCGCGCGTGACTCTCTCTCTGTGCGTGTGTGTGTTTGTGTGTGTGCGTGCGTGCGTCGAGCGAGCGAGTGGGTTTTCGATTGCGTGTTTGTGTGCATATGTGCGGGTGCTTGTGCGTGTGTACGTGAGTGGGTGAGTGTGTTTGTGTGATCGTGTAGATGTGTGCGCGCGTGACTCTCTCTCTCTCTGTGTGCGTGTGTGTGTGTGTTTGTGTGTGTGCGTGCGTGCGTGCGTGCGAGCGAGCGAGTGAGTTTTTCGATTGCGTGTTTGTGTGCTTATGTGCGGGTGCTTGTGCGTGTGTACGTGAGTGCGGGAGTGTGTTTGTGTGAGGGTGTATATGTGTGCGCGCGCGTTTCTCTTTCTCTCTCTCTCTGTGCGTGTGTATATGTGTGTGTTTGTGTATGTGTGTGCGTGCGTGCGTGCGTGCGAGCGAGCGAGTGAGTTTTCGATTGCGTGTTTGTGTGCATATGTGCGGGTGCTTCTGCGTGTGTGTACGTGCGTGGGGGAGTATGTTTGTGTGAGCGTGTATATGTTTGCGTGCGCGTGTCTGCGTGTGTGTGTGTCTGTGTGTGTGCGTGCGTGCGAGTGAGTTTTCGATTGCGTGTTTGTGTGCATATGTGCGGGTGCTTGTGCGTGTGTACGTGAGTGGGGGAGTGTTTGTGTGAGGGTGTATATGTGTGCGCGCGCGTTTCTCTCTCTCTCTCTCTCTTTGTGTGCGTGCGTGTTTGCGTGCGTGCGAGCGAGCTAGTGAGTTTTCGATTGCGTGTTTGTGTGCATATGTGCGGGTGCTTGTGCGTGTGTACGTGAGTGGGGGAGTGTGTTTGTGTGAGGGTGTATATGTGTGCGCGCGCGTTTCTCTGTCTCTCTCTGTGCGTGTGTGTGTGTATATGTGTGTGTTTGTGTGTGTGTGTGTGCGTGCGTGCGTGCGAGTGGGTTTTCGATTGCGTGTTTGTGTGCATACGTGCGGGTGCTTGTGCGTGTGTACGTGAGTGGGTGAGTGTGTTTGTGTGATCGTGTAGATGTGTGCGCGCGTGACTCTCTCTCTCTCTCTCTGCGTGTGTGTGTTTGTGTGTGTGCGTGCGTGCGTGCGAGCGAGGAGTGGGTTTTCAATTGCGTGTTTGTGTGCATATGTGCGGGTGCTTGTGCGTGTGTACGTGAGTGGGTGAGTGTGTTTGTGTGATCGTGTAGATGTGTGCGCGTGTGACTCTCTCTCTCTCTGTGTGCGTGTGTGTGTGTTTGTGTTTGCGTGCGTGCGTGCGTGCGAGCGAGCGAGTGAGTTTTTCGATTGCGTGTTTGTGTGCATATGTGCGGGTGCTTGTGCGTGTGTACGTGAGTGGGGGAGTGTGTTTGTGTGAGGGTGTATATGTGTGCGCGCGCGTTTCTCTTTCTCTCTCTCTCTGTGCGTGTGTTTATATGTGTGTGTTTGTGTGTGTGTGCGTGCGTGCGTGCGTGCGAGCGAGCGAGTGAGTTTTCGATTGCGTGTTTGTGTGCATATGTGCGGGTGCTTCTGCGTGTGTGTACGTGCGTGGGGGGAGTATGTTTGTGTGAGCGTGTATATGTTTGCGTGCGCGCGTGTGTGTGTGTGTGCGTGCGTGCGTGCGTGCGAGCGAGTGAGTTTTCGATTGCGTGTTTGTGTGCATATGTGTGGGTGCTTGTGCGTGTGTACGTGAGTGGGGGAGTGTTTGTGTGAGGGTGTATATATGTGCGCGCGCGTTTCTCTCTCTCTCTCTCTGTGTGCGTGCCTGCGTGCGTGCGTGCGTGCGAGCGAGCGAGTGAGTTTTCGATTGCGTATTTGTGTGCATATGTGCGGGTGCTTGTGCGTGTGTGTATGTGAGTGGGGGTGTTTGTGTAAGCGTGTATATGTGCGCGCGCGTTTCTCTCTCTCTGTGAGTGTGTGTGTGTGTGTGTGTGTGTGTGTGTGTGAGCGAGTGAGTTTTCGATTGCGTGTTTGTGTGCATATGTGCGGGTGCTTGTGCGTGTGTACGTGAGTGGGGGAGTGTTTGTGTGAGGGTGTATATGTGTGCGCGCGCGTTTCTCTCTCTCTCTCTCTTTGTGTGCGTGCGTGTTTGCGTGCGTGCGAGCGAGCGAGTGAGTTTTCGATTGCGTGTTTGTGTGCATATGTGCGGGTGCTTGTGCGTGTGTGTACGTGAGTGGGGGGTGTGTTTGTGTGAGCGTGTATATGTGCGCGCGCGTTTCTCTCTCTCTCTCTGTGCGTGTGTGTGCGTGCGTGCGTGTGTGTGTGTGTGTGTGTGTGTGCGTGTGCGTGCGTGCGTGTGCGTGCGTGCGTGCGCGCGCGTGGGTGGGTGTGCGAATTCAATTTTTGCTTTGGTCGGCTCAGTGTTTCGGGTTTTCTGCCTTCACCATGTATCATCCCCAACAGACGAGCTTCCGTCAAACTTTTTCTTTGCGTGGATCTTGAGTTGAAACCCTACCACAAATATGTACCGTGGTCATCTTCGTTCCATAGTAGCACTCATACAGATCGCAATGTACGGGCGTTCAAAATTAAGATTACTTGAAATCATGCCCACGCTTCTGCTACTGCAAGAGGTGGGTGGTGTTAAAAAAATTGTCAGGCTTTGACGCAATTAATTGTTATCCGCAGTACTTGCTCTGCGGCGCTCGATCACGTCGAACTGCGTCGCTATCTAAACGGGGCAGCTGTCAAGGATATGTTACGCAAAAAAGGAATACGCTGTGGCTTAACTATATTTTAGATAGCATGAATGCCAGCTACCGTGCAAAGTAGGAGTCCGAAGGGGGACATGGTTGGTGTGGTTGGTATGTCTTTCGATGTTCTTGGTTCTGTGGCGATGTGAATCTGTTCTCTTACCAGGCCCGTAGCCAGAAATTTTTTTTCGGGGGGGGGGGGGGCACCTGTTGAAAACCTTGAAAACCCCCCTATCGTCATTATTTTTTCTCGGTAAAACACCGAATTTCGAGGGGGGGGGGGCCGGGCCCCCTTCTCCCCCCCCCCCCTTGCTACGGGCCTGTCTCTTACAATAAGGTAATTTTTGTTGTTGTTCTAGTTCTGTTCTAGGGTGAAAGCAACCTGCCATCATGATTAGAAAAGCTGAATCGGTATAAATGTTATGTAACTGTCATAGCCGGAATGTCTGAAGGTACGTAAACAGCACAAATGTATTTTCTTTTTTTTTTTTTGCTTTTTTTGCCATTATCAGTGTTTTGCGTTGAAACTGTTTACAGTATACATCCTGCCCAAGGCATGCTGCGAAGATCTCCAGGCAGCTGGAAACGTTCCGACGCCGATATGACGTACGTTCCGTGCAGCCCAGAATATGAACTGCCAAGTGTAATATACTCCTTGAGGAAAACAATTAGGTACGAACACATTCAATCTCCATGTGAAATGCTAAGTATGGTCACTGAAACACCTTGGTTCGCCGTGGTGGAGCAGTGGTTATGGTGCTGGGCTGCTGACCCGATGGTCGCGGGTTCGATTCCAGCCGCAGCGGTCACATTTTCATAGCGGCGAAATGGTAGAGGCCCGTGTACTCTGCGATGTCAGTGCACGTTAAAGAACACCAGATGGTCAAAATTTCAGGAGCCCTCCACTACGGCGTCTCTCATAATCAAATCGTGATGTTGGGACGTGAAACTCCAGATACTATTATATAAAATGTTGATTTTAAAATTTCTGTTTCTAATCATCTGGTGTCATGTTTCTGCGACGAAACTGTCTCTTAAATTATTGTTTGCTGACTCTTGTGCTAAAGAGAAGCAAATTACATGTGGGATTAACGTACGTTATCAGCTCAGAATTTTTTTCCCGATAAACGTATTGCACAGGGTATTAGATTTTAGGTGCGCTTATGTATTGGTCAAGTGACACCCCTTCATTTCTTTTTTTTTTTGGGGGGGGGGTGGTTAGTATGTGTTATCATACTATTGCATGTTATCAGCAGTTGTGCGCAATGTGGCAGTAACACTTGTTATAGTGTAAAACAACAGTACTCTTCTTTTAGGATCCACTGTCCAGCAAGGAGATTGCGGAATCAGCAACTGATATATTGACTGAAGAAACATGATTGTGCGTGCATCAAGAGAAGGTTTTACTGCTGGTCCTGACCACCTGCTTCTGTAAATTTCTGCTGACCACAGGTGAAAGCAAGGACAAACGCTTTGAATACCGGTGGCCTTCCATCAGCTAGGCAATCCCTGAACCAATATTGAAAAAGTAATCAATAAACTAAAGTGTATTGATGACTGTCTCGCACCTTTGACGCCTTCTGCTTTCAAGATATGAAAGCAATAAAATATGAATTCTTTTAGAATGGTTCACGTTTTTTTCTTCTATAATTCCTTGTGCACATCAATTGTCGTACAATGCTTCATTTGGTCCTCGTTTTAAATTTTTCTTTAACATAACCTTTCCTTTAGGTACATGGTCTTGTACGCCTTCACAAGCTGTGTTCTACAGCACATGCTCAGGAAACTCGAACAATGCCCCTATATTGCAAAAGTTGTTATCACTATCAATTTCGTGTTTTGCACCCGCGCCAAAAAACAAACAAACAAAAAAACTGATATTTTTTTAATGCGATTACGTGTAATATTGTGGGCAAAGGCTTCTCTTTTTTCAAACTGTGCCACAGTTGCCTGTTGCACCATTAAAAAGCATATCACCTGAACAAAATAAAGAAAGCGCATTTGGGTGCCAGCAAATGAGAAAGTAGGAGGAGTTGCACGTGTATTGTTATATATGCTGCATGAATGTGTTAATGGTTTAAGTGAGTAGCATTACAGAAATGCAAACATTCCACGCACAGCCCGGGCGACAAAAGTAAAGGACTGAAAATCACCCTTTTTTTGGCTGGCCTCTGGGTTTCTTCGTCCTGCTTATGCGCAACGTGCCAAAAGGTATGGTATGCCGCACACATGAGTATACTTAAGGAGAATCACGATTCTGATCACGCGTTATTTGCAGGGGGCTCCATTCAGTATAACCGCTCTACCTGTGCTCCACCAATCCAGGTGTCGTCAAACAAAGGGTATGTGCCTCTTTTTTCTTCCAATCTTCTTTCTTCGACACATTCCGGACCAGTTGCTCCGCGCATGATCGGCCCAGCCTAGTGTCGCCTAGCAAAAGAAACGTGGCTCTTCCTTTAATGCTTCTTTCTGCGCACGGCTAATCTTTTCGTACTTTCTTCTGCGCCTTTATTATGCAGTGTGCACATATGTACGCAGAGTGACGAGAACGTTCACGGAGCATGTCATGTGGTCTGCCCCTTCTGAATACACACACTGGAGCTTTCACATAATTCTGGGACATGTCTGCTTAGAGAATGACAGTTGTGGTGTCTGTGGCAAGAGATGTACGTTTTCCACGTCCCACGAAAAAAAACAGAAAACAATGTCCTTTGGGGTTGGCTTAGAGCATGCATGCATCATAACGTCACACCTTCCACCACAAGCATCGAGTCGTTCAAATGGGGTCTGCCCCTAAACCAGTAATTAAGAAGATCAGGTGATTGACAGATATTCTTAATTATGAGTTGTACCATATGTGTCAGACAAGTATCCTCTCTTGATCCAGTTACGTAAAAAGATTAAGCATTACAATTTGCATGTCTCGAAAAAACAGCGTTCCGACTCCGGATATGCGCAGTGGGTATTATTGTATTGGTGCGCATGCATACATATATATTTACTGCGTTACTTTCTGATATCAGTCAGCATTCATGTATAAGATGCACAAACGTACCAGCCAGCTAATTATTACGCGATGATTTCAAACATTTCTGTGGGCTTTGCGAGAAGTATACGTAAAACTGACTTAACGCGGCGTATGGCGAGTGGTTTGTATATCTATTTTGCCTACTGTTCGCTGCGAGGAGCAATGCTAATTCTCCGCGCACTTCTTTGCCGCCTTCAGCAGCTTCCTTGCTTTGCCAATTTCACGTTTTGTCAGTATCCGCGTTTACATTGCTGATGCCACATTTGTGGGTGAACAAAATGGCAACTAAGCCTGTAACACGACTGTTCTTTATTATGACATAGCGCATAGTTTGATAGGCACGAATCACACAGTCAATGAAAGTGCACGAGCAGGAGGAAAATAAGCCAAGTGTTATAATCACGCCGACGTAATGCTTCAACTGCTTAGAAGTTGGACCAAGGGAGGATAGCCTGACACGCATGTCATGATAGTGTTATAAAATGTCTGGTCTTCACTGATACTGACGGGTTGACCACATTTGAATAATAATCGCGGTGGAGACATCATTACTGTAGTGCATGCTCACTCGAAGTCGCCTCGAGTTTGCGAATGTTTTTTGGCTCCCTCTTCTAACGAGCGAAGGGGAGGCGTTCGGCCTCGTACACCGCGATTGTCACTTTCCATAAGCAGATATCAACTTGAATTATTACAATGCACTAGCGAGTGTGTTTCGAGAAGCACCTTCCATGTGACGTATTCCCCAAAGGTTCACATTTCTTAGCGCACGTATATAGACGGTTATTAAAACCGCACAAGGAATTGCGGGGGGAAAAAAACATGAGACACGCGCAGCAAGAAGTTCGAAAGTGTGGAAAGCCGTGCTTCCGTTGCTGCGGCACACCTGGCTGATCAATGCATGCGATGAGCGTAACCTCCTGGAATGCGTCGAAGAAAGAAGAGCGAAGGAAAGAAGAGGCGCAGAGCGGTGGCCGCATAAAATCTCCTGCAAGCCGTTTTGTGTGAACAGTACACCGTGTACTGTGCAGCGTAACCTCTATTTTTGCGTGAGAACGCTCGATATTGTGAACCGGTGCTAAAGGTTATTTCTGTGACGTCTGTCTTGAAAGTAAGCTTGTGCATTTTTAATAAAGGTTAATTTTGCAAAGGTTACTAGATAACTTTTATTTTATAAGTACACAAATTTGTGAAATTGTGCGCCTTTAGTAAACGTTACCATGATAAGAGTGTACTAAAGGTTAGACGACGCTTTGAGAATATAATCAGGTTCCGCAATGCCTAGTGTCGCTTACATTAGGTGAAAATTACATTAGGTGTTCAGTGATTCGAAGGCAGCACTGCAATCTTTGCTGTCAGCCCTGCGGCACGGACCATGCGAGCAGTTGGTCTTCGAGGTTAGACATCTCCTCCATACTGCATTCGAGAAAGGTCACCACGTGACATTTCAGTGGCTGCCAAGTCACTGTGGCGTGATAGGCAATGAACGTGCCGACATTGCTGCTCGATCAGCTCTTCAAGGAGACATGGTCGAGACAATTCCCCTATCGAGGACCGATGCTGCTAGCCGACTTCGAGAGATCGCGCAAGAAGTCACTTTCTCCACTTGGAGCACAACAAGTAGACTGCGAAACCAACGCCACCACTGCCCGAACACTCTACATCTTCAGACACCCACTGGACTACGACGAAATGATGCCACTCTGCTTTGCCGTTTGTGGCTGAGAGTGGCTTTCACGAAGTCATTCTCCTATAAAATCGAAATGGCTGATAACCCTTTTTGCGACAAATGTGGTAGCGAGGAAACGTTACAACACGTCTTCTGTGACTGTCCTTGCTATAATGCGCAGAGAACATCACTAGCAGCCGCTCTAGCTCGCATAGACCAGAGACCGATGACGCTAGAAACTATTCTGGAAAGTCGACCAGGGAGGTCATCGCGGGTGAAGGCGACGAAGGCAGTGCCAAACTTCTTAAAGGCAACGGACTTGCACCGACGATTACAGGCTTATGGCTGTGATGACTGTGAAGTGAGACTGTGTGTGTGTATGCTCTCTCCTCTATCTCTCTCTCTCTTTCTCCGTCTTTCTCTCTCTATATCCCCCCGCCCCTTTCCCCAGTGTAGGGTAGCATACCGGTCCTACTAGACCGGTTAACATCCCCTGCCTTTCCTTTCCCTCCTCTTTTTCCCTTCCTTAATTAATTAGCAGAGTTTCTGGTTCGAAGCACAGATGCAGGCATTTTCATTTCAGCATCAGCTTCTGACCTCTTACCCATCAAGGGCAGGATATATACACGAAATTTTCAGACTATAAAAAAATCTGAATACTTTGTGGCAGATGAAAAAAGAAGTGTGCTAGGCAATTTAATTTTTAAGACAGATGTGTTCCCGCGGGTAACGTAACTTACAAATTATAGCTCGTGAGATCGCAAGGCTCATCCACTTACAACGAGTCATCATAATGAAAAATACATTGGCGTCATGTCAAACTACATCACATTAATTTCAACCCCGAGGTCACAGAACCTGCTTTCCTAAAAGGTCTCACCAGCACTGGCCAATTGGTCATTTGTGTACCTTTTCTGTGTGCCCTATTGAAGTGTTCCACTATCCAACATCAATTGCGCTACATCAACAGCAGAATCTTCAACCTCAAAATAATAATTGTGCCAGTTTTACGTCCCAAAATCACGATATGATTATGAGGGACACCGTAGTGGTGAGCTCGAAAAATTTTGACCACCTAGTGTTTTTTAACGTGCACCAAAGTGCAATTACACGGATCTCAAGCACTTCGCCTCTTTCGAAATTCGAAAGCGACGGCCAAATTTTCTCAGCTCATCTCACAGGTAAGTACGTTCCATAGTTATAGTGCGGATATCCTCACCCAGAGTCTGCTGTAACCACATAGCAGCTTACGCTTTGAAAACCATTTATGTGAAATCACAGATTCAGCCTGCTTTTTGTTTTTTCTTTATGCAACCGGCTTAGTTTGTAATATTTCCACATTTCTGGAGTGGATTTACCTATGCCCCGCACGCCGTGTCTAAACGTATCTCTGAGAGAGCGTACGATACAGGTCAGCTCAAGTATAACAGGTCACATTTAGCTACGGAGTGTAATTTGTGTAACTGATTACCAATTTTCGGTGAGACCAAGCTTACGCGAAGGCACAGGTATAACTGGCACACAAAATAACGGAAGTGCTCTTCATGTAACGTACTGGCGAAACCTGCATCGGTGTGCCTCCAGTGACCTTGTCGCAACACCGAGCGTTGCGACGAGTGTTGCGACGAGGCCACTGAAGGCACCCTAGGGAGTTTTCGAATAGGGGCCCCAAAAGTTTTGGGGCGCAAAGGAAATAGCGTCGAGGCCACTGCGCATGCGCGAAACCCTAACAGCGTTTGGGTTTTGCGTTGGGAACGTAATTTATCGAATTTAGCAGGAGCCCCAAAACCTGCCCCAAAAAGCTTTGCGTCAAACACTCATGGCGGCACGCTCTGAAGTGACGATTCTCAGCGTGCTCTTGGCTGATATTAGCTGATAAACTTGGCTGATAAAAGCCGACGAGAGTTGCAATGTGGGCTTGTTGGTGAATCATTTGAAAAGCTTTGAAGAAGCGCGAAACGACACACGGACTCGAGAAGGCACATATGTGAAGGCACGAGAAGGCACAGCGCTGCGTCGTGTCCATATGTGCCTTCTCGTGTCCGTGTGTCGTTTCGCGCTTCTTCAAAGCTTTTCAAGTGATAAAAGCGCGCGTGGTTACTTAAGAGTAAAAAGTTGCTTCAAGATACCAAAAAGACGTCTTTTTTTGTGTTTAAACACGAAGAAACGCCACTCGAAGTTATTTTTTTGTTATTAAACGATATGTTCTACTTTTATTTTTGTAGTACACTCAAAAAAAGGGGGAGCGAGAATGGAGCAACGGGCTCCGTTTCTCCTTCGGCGCAGCGACTTTCTCCCTTGCGGGCGCTTTACCCGTCGCGCCCTCTTGCGACAAGCGCCAGAGGAGTAACGTTTCTCCTACAGTGTTCTAGTTTCTCCTCAACCACGTGGCCTTGCGCTCGCGCGCATGCGCACGCCGAGCTACGTCGCGATTCCGTGCTGCGGAGAGCGGCGCCGCGCGCCGCCCTCTGCGCTGCGGGTGTTATATTTCGCATCCTTTCGCGGTCAGTCGGCAGTGTCAGATTATCCATCAAGCACTACCCGACCTCGTCCAGTCGCGTGCGATTACATGTACCTAGGACTGATGCACGCAATGCAGGAGAGACGTTTATTCTTTTGTTTTATTGGTACAGTAACGTCTGTGCCGACATTTTTCTTTAGCGCTCAGCGTGCGCGCGATGCGCCGTATACTTTCGTGTGTGTCGTGTTGTTTGTATACGTTTGCGCACTACCTGTTTGTCATGAGAACACTTAACAAACAGTCTTCCTTTATTGAACACTTTAGACTGTACACAATTAATCGATTTTTTCGGCTTCAACATACTTGGTAAGCATACGCGTTCTTAGTTTTGCACGGCACTTATAGCACTCATCAATTCAGCAAGCATCAAAGTTAATTTTTTTAACGTTCTAGCAAACGTGATACCACTGCACAGAGCATGCTGCAGATTTACGCGCCGCGACCACCAGATGATTACGAGGCACGCCGTGGTGGCGGACTGCGGATGCATTTCAACCTACTGAAGTTAACTTTAACGTGAACTCAGACATAAGCACACGGGTGTTCTTTGCGTTTTACCGCCATCGAAATGCGGCCGCCGTGGCCGGGAGTCGAACCCGCGCCCTCGAGCATAGTCACGCGACACCCAACGGCTAAGCTACCACGGCAGGTAAAAGCACAAAAGGAAATGGGCAGCAAAGTCTCACCGAGCGTTTATTCCCCAGACTGGGTTACACATCAGTAACGTTAAACTGCATCCTAATTGCACATTTCTGAAAAATAAACATATGACTTCTATCAATTAAGCCAAAATTCTCAAACACATGCGTTTTGAATTACGCACGTCTGCACTGAGAGTTAGCATGGAATTATGCACGCGTGCAGTATGTCTCTCGTCCACGGGATTCCGCTTTGGCGTGCGAAACTCAACACAAAATGCACTTCTAGTGACAGCTGTGCACAGCAGGTAATTACTAACACTCGCACTCACCTTTGCGAAAGAGTATTCCAAATCCAAAGTAATAGTAACCACCGCCACAGCGCTAACAACACAGTTGTCGCACAATGATTGCAAGTTGGCATGCCAGGCGAATACCGTGACGTATCTGTAGCAGAGTAGTAAATAGGTGCAGCATAATAAAATATTATTGAACACGTAGTATGAGTAGCGTTCTTTTCCATAACCAGCGCGGTGTAACCCTAGTTCTACTGATGTAATCAAGCTGCCGCGACGCCAAGAGCCCTGACATCGCTCACGAAAGAACACCATCTGGTGCGAGGCCATCTTGTCTTGTTTCTTCGCACGACCCGCGTTGTAGCGTACGTATACACAATTGAGACGGACACAATTGAGAATTAACGCATCAGAAGCACTGTCATTGAAGGCCTAGCAGTCGAATTAATCCATGGCTCATCGTCATACTTGTGGTCAAAGCTTAAATAGAATATTAACAGATGTTCACGTCAAACCACTCACGCGACGACGGCGACAGAAACTGGCTAAATCTAGCCCGCATGCTGCGCCCGCCCAGAGTAACCATAAGAAACAAAGAAATCAGAGAGGGAAATTTTATCTGTAGCCGCTATCGAGAGATGCCGCAGCCTTCAAAACGTCGTCGGAATGGTATCCATAGTTTGTGGGCGTCGCTTTCATGGAAACTTAATCAACTCTATAATTATCAGGTTCATTATTATGCAGCTTTTGGTTAAAAGCTGATTTTAGCTAAGAGATAGCTACAGTACTATTGCGTCTGCGTGCCTTGCGGTGCAGCCATTAAATGTAATAGCGTTGACCAAAAATTACGTGCCACTTGTATCACTAGGGTCAGCCGTATTTCACTGACTATATAAGCGTCAGCACTTCGTATTGGGTTATGTGTAAACACGGCTGTGCGTACGCGGCTGTGGTGATTCATTCATTCGTGGTGTGGGCTGCATGTATAATAATGAATGAAATGTGTATTGAATTCAGTGAGGGTTGTGTGTTCTATGTGTCTCGCAGATCTAGCAAACGTGTACGTACTAATGAATGTGTATGTAAATATGTTGTACCAGCCTTCCAGTGTCCTTGCGTGGTCCATGAATTGGCTTGACTCGCCAATTATCCGCCAAAAGGCCACTCTGTAAACGTCCATCGCAAACGTGCTTTTTTTTTTCTAGTATCGTTGAATCCCTCCAGATGGCGCCAGCTACCGCCTACTTCATAGCTGTGGTGCTCTCACCACTCCACCTACCTATATATTGAACATCCATCTATCGAAACTATAAACTGCTGCGACGGAATTGTTTTGCTGCGATCGAGTGTGCATTTTGGAGGTAAATCTCAGGGCCTATTGCCCCGTAAACGCGTGGATAACGTCGCTACATGGTGTGATTCTTCGATAAATAAAGACAGCAAGCCTAGCCTGTAGTCTCCGGGCGAGAACTTCTTTGCAGTATCCGTATCTTCCAGAGTGAACGCCGTCTCGCTGGCCGAGCGAAACCCACGAGTTCCGTCGTTCCGTTTCGCGAAGTTTTCACCACCCCAGGTTTGTCTGCTTGATTTTATTGTTATATCACTCGATATTAAGCTCAGCGGGGCCGTTTTTTGTGATTACCAGTGCCGTATACTCTTTATCAGTCGAGAATCGATGAACTCGCTAGGCCTAATCGCTTCGCTAACTTGGTGTCAGCCATCTTGATTTTGACGAGGGAGGAACCGTTCCTCCATGCAAAATGGAGGAACCGTTCCTCCATTTAAGGACGAACATTGGGGACATCGCCGTTTCTCCCTAAATGGAGCGAGGGTCGCTCCATTTTTTTTAAGAATGCTAGCTTCTCTTTGACGCCGTAGTGAGGCTAGAAACGCAAGACGCAATCGGTAAGAGTGAAACCCTAGTCGAAAACTCTCTTCTCCTGCTTGAACCAAACCTAGCGTACGCAAAAGCTTTGGGGCCCCAAACTTTTGGGGCCCCTATTTGAAAACTCCCTACTGATAGAATCGTTCCTCGCGAAATTTTGACGCTTGTCTGCGAAATTCTTGTTTTTGCTTTTTGTGTGATTTCCATGAGCCTACGGGCATTCTACTTGGCGACCGCGAATTTCGCACAGGCCATACAGATTTGTTTCTTCCTGTACACTTAGCTTTGCATGTAAATGCTTCTGACGTCTTGCAATTTGTCACTTTTTATTTCTGCTATTTCGCGCAACTGAAATTTGTTATCAAAGTTTACGAACTACTCTAAACGTCATCCTCATCCCTTCGGTCGCAACTTCCACAGCCATCAGGATTACTAGGGCTCGCGCAGTGTAAAGCACCTGCGCACTCTTAGAACATCGAACTACATTGAGTATTTTATGTAGAGTCGAACCCTTGGGCATCTAACGAATAAAACTGAATCTGTGCGGAACTTTCATCACGACATTCTTTTGTTTTATTTATTAGTCCCTGTAAAGCGCCGGCAATAAAAAAAACACACATTTGAACCTTCTGGTTCTTCTAATGCGAACAAAAGAGAGAGAGAGAGAGAGAAAGCTCTTTAATGAAAAACAGAATTCCGCGAAGAAAAGAAACCGTTTAATCTTATTACTCTCTTTAAAAATACATATCCCACCAACTTCACCAGATTTAACAATTTTGAGCTGACGAGCGCAATTTATACACTGAGCGTTCATGACCACGTCTGCCAAAATTTGCAACGCTACGCGCCGCGGAAATGGGTCAAATTTCAAACTAAACGCTGCTGGCCCTTCCTTTCGCGTGCTCGCGCGTAGAGAATCAGGGGATGACGTACACGGTGGAATGGCCCTACGTAGACGGTAGTGCTGTGACGTTGGTCCTCTACGTAGACGACTGTGCAGTGACGTCGACAACAGTAGCACGTGACACTGCGAAAATTAATTGACACGACGTGTGTAGTTTGTGGAATTTGTTGCTCGAAGAGATGAATAAAACTTGAGAGAAATAATGAGACGCACAAAGGGAATGTGTGTGTTTTTTCATTTTTGTTCAGTGACTTGCAGTGATATGCGGGGCTAATGTGCCTCCGTTTCGCATGCGTTCATGTCCCCGTGGTTAGCGCATCGAGCAGACGCCAGCCCTGGAAACGAAAGTAACGTTCTGGCGCGTTCGAGCACTCATTGTGCTCATTTTCCCCGGCATTCAGAAACGCTCCTTTAAGGCCTGACCACACGTGCGCGTTGCAGCTTGTCAGCGCGTGTCTTTCTGACGCGGCGTCGCGCCCTCTCCCCATTGGAGAGAAAGGGCGCGCAGCTTCGCGTAGCCGCGCGCCCTCTCTCTCCATAGAGAGAGGTCGCGACGCCGCGTCAAAAATCCACGCGCTGACACGCTGCAACGCGCACGTGTGGTCAGGCCTTTACGTGACTTGCCAGCGCCTCAAGGCAGCGCGCTTGAAACGCGTTTGTGCTGCCTTGAAGACGGTGGCAAGTCAAGTCAAGGAGCGTTTCTGAATACGGGTATTATTCTAGCGCGTCCAAGTAAACGTAAATGCGGCACTGGCTCATGATACCACCACTCTCGTGCCAGTGAAATGTCGCAGTTTTTCGTGCTCGGTAGCAGGTTGCAAGCCTGATGATCAGCGAGGGCGCATTCGACATCACTTGGCGAAAGATGAAGCGCAGCGCCTTGCCTGGCTGCAATGCATTGACCTTCCGGCGACGCAGAAGCATGCGCTTGTTTGTAATCATCCCTGACAGCAGTTGCAGGGATGCGACGCGGTGTGTCGAGGGAAGGATCCATGATCCGTGCCAGCCTTTCAACACGAGCGCGCGCCGAGGCATCCATCACGCAGAAACAGGCAGTATACCACAAAATAACGCTGGTCAACAAAACAACGCCGCACGCGTGCACGGGGGCTGGGCTTCCTCGGGCACATCATGCACACGTGGCCCTGCGTGCCCATGACGTGTTGCTCTCGCTCAGATGCCGGAGAAGGTAGGGAAGAGATTTGGCTTGCGAAGGCTACGCGAGGCGAGTGGCAAGGGTTTCGAGCTCGCCTCCTCGCATCATGGTTTCGCGCCGCTTCAAAATATCGGTTTTCTCAGCTCGTAATGAACCGATTGAGAAAGTTCTTGTGGCATAATGCTGTTCATTGGACACACAAGAACTGGCAGCGTCTAACTAAAATTTGTTATGGGGCCTGGTGAGTAAGTATTATGGGTCCCTTTAAGAAAGTATCTTTCGATGTTAGTGTGGGTTGGCGCAAACGACAAGAATTAATTACGTGGTGGAATGCTAACCGCGATCTCTCTATCTCGGTCGTCGCGTACGGGAGACTGTGCTCACTGACGATCTCAAGCCGCATTACGCTCCACCCATCTCATCTAGATCGACAGAACTCTTGAACACCGGAGGGGATTTTCATGAATATGGGCACGCCTGGAAACCACGTGGCCATCGCGAGGCTCGCATCAAGTTTGAATTTCTTCGGTACAGTCAACCACAAAAGCTTACGGACCACGCGAGCGCGTGCAAAATGCCTGTCCGCGCCACCTAGTGCTGCGCCATCTACCGTCGACCGCAGCGCTAGGCCGGAAACAACTCTTCTTGTTTTTCACTGGTATATCAAATTTCGACTGCCGCGCAGGTCATTGTTAGTTCGTTGTTTTCACGCAAGGTGGTTGTCTTCGGCGTGGGCGTCACATTTCTACTTTGATAGCAAAATCAAAGCTAACACGTCGCGCTTCGAATGGTGTTTTGTCGGGCGGATATCATTTTGTGAGTATTGCGACTGATATCGGTTATGCTGATAGACTGCTCTCGAAACAGAGAGCCGCGGCTGCCGAAGAGCGCGCCGCGTTAACAAGTAAAATGTGGAAAATCCACTTGCCCAGGGGGGATCAGGCCGTCGATTAAGGGATGAATGCGTCTTGGGCGTACGCTGCTGTCGTTCGCCGCTCACGTAGCGGAAATGCAGCCGACAGGCTCTTGGCCACGCGCTCGCGTGGTCCGTATACATTTGTGGTTGACTTTACATTGTGTACTACAATTGCGCTACAAGATGGCAATCTAACACATGACAGTTGACGTGTAGTGCTTAAAACTACATTTTTAACGAGGGTGGCGATGCGGGCTTGTTGGTCTGTCATACTTCTTGGATGTGGGCGCTAGAAGACGAGGACGAAGGGAAGAAGGACACACACACTGGCGCTACTGACAACAAATAAAGTTTATTTCCATTACCAAGCCGACAGTTATACCTGTTTTTGCACACGACAATCACGTGGCTACTTGCGGAAAACATGAAACATTGAACAACATGAAAAAATATGAAAAAGCAACGATGCAATCAACAACATGATGTGGCTGGAACCTTGATACTACAGAAATATTGAACGCTTCTAGATAGCCGGTAACAAGACGGCCTCAGCACATGCGCAAGTAGTCTAATTCCTTTTTACTGAGGGACAGTGACGTTTTGCTAACACAACTTTCGCCGAAATAGTCAATCTGCTCAGCTTCGATTACCAATCTAGTGATTTCGGACTTACTCTTGCCTACTATAACCGTCTTATCAAAATTGGGTTGGCACGTGCATTTAAGGCAATGTAGCGCCAAAAACCCATCAGGCGGCGATTTGCCCACTTTGTTGCTGTGCTCTCTGAGCCTATCATTAATGCAGCGGCCGGTCTGCCCTATGTAAATTCGGCCGCATGTCAAAGGAATCCGGTAAATAACGCACGTTCTACAGGGAATAAACGGTTTAGTGTGCTTCTTCGGGCATACAACACTAATCTTCTTATCGGGATTAGTTTTCTTGCACAAGTTACCCAATTTTAATGGCGCGGAAAACAGAACACGAGTGTTAGATCTGCCTGCAATTTTCTTAAGGTTATGGGAAACTTGATGAATGTAAGGAACCACCGCTACATTTTCTTTGTTAGAGGCGGATGGACCTACGGTGGTGGACCTATCTTGCGTACCTTTAGCCCGGCGAAGTAAGCCTTCTGCTACGGAAATGATGAGATGGGAGGGGTAGCCGGCTGTTTGTAGCCTTGATACTTGATGTTTGAAACTTGCGTCGACCAAATGAGAACATGATTTGATGAGCGCATTGTTTAGGCACAATTTGGCAATGCCTCTTTTAATGAGTTTAGAGTGGCTCGAGTTGAAACTAAGTAACGCCTTGTTAGCCCTGGGCTCATATGACCAGCAGGTGTGATTATCTTTAAAAACAAACTTCAAGTCGAGGAATCTAATAGTTCCATCTACTGGCAACTCGACAGTCATGACAAGGGGACTAAGACAACTGCGTAAAATGCATACAATGTCATCACACTGATCATGGAACCTATCCATTGTACTGTTAAAAAACACCATAAAATCGTCAACAAACCTAAAAATGGTTATACGTTTAGTAGGTTGGCCTAGTGTCAGAGACAGACGCCGGTCAATTTTCGCTAAAAATAAATCACTTAAAATAGGCGCTAGGCAAGAGCCGATGCAAACTCCTTTTTTCTGAAGAAAAGGAGTCTCATTTCTTAAAATGAATGTAGAAGATAAATAAAACCCTAGTAGTTCCAAAAAAGCACCTACAGAAACACCGGCGTCACAGGAAAATTTAACAGGCCCCAATTCGTCTATACATTCTTCAACACACTTCAGAAGCTCGTTATGCGGCAGGGAATAATAGAGGTCTTTAACATCTACATTCATTTTAAGAAATGAGACTCCTTTTCTTCAGAAAAAAGGAGTGTGCATCGGCTCTTGCCTAGCGCCTATTTTAAGTGATTTATTTTTAGCGAAAATTGACCGGCGTCTGTCTCTGACACTAGGCCAACCTACTAAACGTATAACCATTTTTAGGTTTGTTGACGATTTTATGGTGTTTTTTAACAGTACAATGGATAGGTTCCATGATCAGTGTGATGACATTGTATGCATTTTACGCAGTTGTCTTAGTCCCCTTGTCATGACTGTCGAGTTGCCAGTAGATGGAACTATTAGATTCCTCGACTTGAAGTTTGTTTTTAAAGATAATCACACCTGCTGGTCATATGAGCCCAGGGCTAACAAGGCGTTACTTAGTTTCAACTCGAGCCACTCTAAACTCATTAAAAGAGGCATTGCCAAATTGTGCCTAAACAATGCGCTCATCAAATCATGTTCTCATTTGGTCGACGCAAGTTTCAAACATCAAGTATCAAGGCTACAAACAGCCGGCTACCCCTCCCATCTCATCATTTCCGTAGCAGAAGGCTTACTTCGCCGGGCTAAAGGTACGCAAGATAGGTCCACCACCGTAGGTCCATCCGCCTCTAACAAAGAAAATGTAGCGGTGGTTCCCTTACATTCATCAAGTTTCCCATAACCTTAAGAAAATTGCAGGCAGATCTAACACTCGTGTTCTGTTTTCCGCGCCATTAAAATTGGGTAACTTGTGCAAGAAAACTAATCCCGATAAGAAGATTAGTGTTGTATGCCCGAAGAAGCACACTAAACCGTTTATTCCCTGTAGAACGTGCGTTATTTACCGGATTCCTTTGACATGTGGCCGAGTTTACATAGGGCAGACCGCTGCATTAATGATAGGCTCAGAGAGCACAGCAACAAAGTGGGCAAATCGCCGCCTGATGGGTTTTTGGCGCTACATTGCCTTAAATGCACGTGCCAACCCAATTTTGATAAGACGGTTATAGTAGGCAAGAGTAAGTCCGAAATCACTAGATTGGTAATCGAAGCTGAGCAGATTGACTATTTCGGCGAAAGTTGTGTTAGCAAAACGTCACTGTCCCTCAGTAAAAGGAATTAGACTACTTGCGCATGTGCTGAGGCCGTCTTGTTACCGGCTATCTAGAAGCGTTCAATATTTCTGTAGTATCAAGGTTCCAGCCACATCATGTTGTTGATTGCATTGTTGCTTTTTTCATATTTTTTCATGTTGTTCAATGTTTCATGTTTTCCGCAAGTAGCCACGTGATTGTCGTGTGCAAAAACAGGTATAACTGTCGGCTTGGTAATGGAAATAAACTTTATTTGTTGTCAGTAGCACCAGTGTGTGTGTCCTTCTTCCCTTCGTCCTCGTCTTCTAGCGCCCACATCCAAGAAGTACATTTTTAAATGCTGTCATGT